>JAJOOS010023852.1:0-41810 GCA_029582725.1 Solanum chiquidenum
AAGTACTTTGACTAATCGAATATAATTGTGAGTTAAAGTAAAGTCTAAACCATTTTCCTCGTGGGATCGACCCCAACCTACAAGTTGGGTTCTGTACGTGATAACGATCGCTTATGCTTCTGTAAGGAGGTGTAATTTGAGCGTATCAACACTCATCTCAAATTCAAGCTTAATGTTCATTACTAAACCCGAATATCAAGACGATTTCTCGCCTACCATACCATAACTCATTACTTGATCAGTTCTATAACCTTCTGAACATCATGACCCTCTCAACAAATCATAAGCCTAGCTTAGATCTATCACTTCATAAATACTCTGCTCTTTTATTCAACACATCAATTTAGTTTTCTCTAATACGATGGCACATCGACATCAACACTATTCTAGTTAACAACATATACTCTATATCATCTTCACTAGAAACTCTTACTCTACCCATAAGGGAAAACTCCTCATTACTAACTTGCTAGGTGAATGACTATAGAAACATAGTTTGTCAAAACACCATCTCCCTTACTTAGATTACTAATCCTCTTCATACTTTCCTCTAACTCTGGGCTCTTTCACTACTACTACTCATGATCTAATAACTCATGCTACCTTTTTGGGTGAAAATCATACCCAAGCTCTAAACATACTTCTTAAAAAGGATCTCAGCAGAAACAAGGCTTAAGGAAAAGAGTACAACTCGCTTTTAGCTCAAACGCACGATTCACATGAATATGAGTGCTTTCCTCTGAAACTAAACACTTAACTTACTCTTGGGCTTTTCTCAAGCCCTTCTGGAGTCTCATGACTTTCTCAAGAATCTTGCTAAGAACAACTCATCCATAAGGATCTTTAAACTTTACTTTTCAACCACCTCTAGTATGATGGGTAGTCGAATGAATTCTGAGAACTGCACGAGTATGAATAAATCTCTATGACATAGCTTTATTGCACGATTAATAGTATGAAAGAAGGGAAACTTTTCTTAAATGTCTGTAGTCCCACACTTATAGAAGTGGAGCCCTCACAACCATAAACGAGATCCTATTGACATGGTTTCATAGACATCCTAGGACACTAAAACTTTGTGCTCTAATACCAAGTTTGTCACAACCTGAGTCTACACCCTAGACGTGGCTGGCACTCAAGAACTATTGCTGGTCCCCAAGCAAACCCTCATCTTGGCTGACTACAAGCGGAAGACTAACTTAAGCATGTAAAAGCTTAAAACTAAAATAAAATTCAATAAACTCAACTTAGTAAAACATTAACTCAAATGAACAATTTAGAATAAAAATAATTTATTCAATTTGCCATAAAATAGGCAACTTAAGTCTTTAAAATATTTAATAAAATAAATGATACAAACTTCTCAACTATACTAATTATCTATAAAGCCTCTAACTGGTAAAGATGGAAGTCGGGACAAGACCCACGACATCCTGACTAAACTGAAAGGTAAATGAAATCCTCCTGAAACAAGGAGGCTCACCATAGCTAACTTGAACTCTCGGATGTATCAACGAAGCTCCTATTGAAGAATTTGAATACATGTGTCTGCATCATGAGAAGATGCAGGCCAAATGGCTCAGTCTGTGGAATGTATGAGCATGTAAGGGGAATTCTAAAGCATAACATAAGCTTGAAACTTGATAAAAAAAAAAGGAAACATACTTACCTCTTCTCAAATTACTCAACTCAAGGAATACTCAAGGATACTCAAAACTACTCAGCTTACTCAACTCAGAAGTACTCAAGGATAAGATACTCAACTGAGAGATTAGATACTCAACTCAAAGATATGATATTCGACTCTAGGTAATCAACTCTGGATACTCAACTCAATATAAAGCAACAATACACATGCAATGTATGGAAAGCTTTATAAAACAGTAAAAACAACTTAATTCGTTAAAGAAAATGCATTAACAAACTCAACTTTACTTATATAATAAAGTAATATAGTTTTTGTGGGAGATTCTCTAACCGACAACCACCACTATGAGCCTAAGTGGTGATACAACGTCTTGCCCACGCTGCCAGAATTGTCCTATACTTTACCGTCATATAGAATGCTTAACTTAGTGGATACACTAGCTTAACTTATGTGATCATCTAAAAAGTATGACCCATTAATACCCATAATGGCTACATGGTTTATGGAGACTTAAGTTAATATGAACTCGCATCCCCATATCGGTGCTTAATAATACTCCCAAAAATATACTTAGCTCATATGTTTTAAAAAACTTCTTTCTGTGGTTTGAGATAATTACTCAAAAGTTAGCTTAAAATCTCTCTTGGAATGGATGTTCCCTTTTCTTTTCTCAAAATGTAAAAAACATTTATAAACTCTTTGGGAATACTTAGTTCCCTTATATCTTTTTGAGAAATGAACTCAACTCTTTACTCTTTGCTTAACTTGAAACTTAAGTCTCAAAAAAAAGTTAAAACGTTTGTAAAAGACTTCTTAAAATATGGTTCATTCCGAATTATGGACGTGAACGACTCAATGCAAGGTTTCCAATAACCATAGATAGAAATCAATACTTGGAACTCAAGAACTTCAATAATACTACTCACTTCAAGAATGCTCAACACAGAGGGTTCATGCGGACTTTATGAGCATTAATTACTCAACTCAAGGACTCAAAAATACTTCTCATCTCAATATTGTTCGACTTATAATGTTCATGCGGAATTATGGGCATGAACAACTCAACTCATGAACTTCATGGGTAATAGGTAATAGTCCCATAATTAGGAATGTAATCTCAAAGGGGTTAGAAACTCAATACTTAAGACTTAGGACATGTAGATATTACTCCTCTCATAGATACTCAACTTATGGAGTTCATGCAAAATTTATGGGCATGAACGACTTGACTCGAAGGTCTAGAAACTACATGGAACTCATGTATACGACACTTATCAATCTCTTACTTACTACCTCAAGACTTAGTTCAAATCGATGGTTGATCTCAAAGGATTCACAATTGAACTGAATGGCTTTCTTGAAATCTACTCTTAACACTCTCTTGAATGTGGATTATGAATTCAAGAGTTATGGTTCATGATATGAAAGATCTCATGATGACAAAGTAGACTCATGAATACGTTCTCCTCATTCTCATACTCACTTGCTCGAGTCTTGAAACAAGTTACTAGAAGTTGTAGAAGACTCCACAAAAGGACTCAAAGGGACTTCTCGAAATGTTCGAATGAATTCTCAAAACTTGACTCTCAACTCTACCTTGAAGTTGAATTATGAATTCAAGTTTATGATCATGTTAGGAATGATTTTAGGTGTTTAGAAGTAGCTTAGAGTAGTTAGAATCGAAAAAGAGTGAAGGTGCACTTTAGACGAACTTAAACGGGGTAACCGACGACAAACTGGATGGGGCAGGAGACCCTGGGGCTATGGGTGGCGCGGAGCGCCAGACCCTAACATTCAGAGGAGGGTTTGGGGAGCTTTGGCTGGCACATCGGCCAGGCCCCAATCTAGAAAATCCGATGAATTTTCCTTGCTCGTTTTCTCACCCTAACTCGCCTAGAATCGAACAGTTTCTTCCCCAATCACTTGAATTCGATTATTTAACATATTTACACTCTAATATACTCAAAACAACACTCAAATTACTAAATTTAATTTCAAGAAATCATGAAAAACCCCAACACAACAAGACTTAGAATGAACTTCAAGAACACCTATCAAGAATTTAAATCCTTCAACTTTTTGAGAATGAAACTTCGCTGAAAATAATATGTTTGGCGTGTGGGTGAATGAACCCAACACTATGGAAGCTTACATACCTCTTAGGGATCAAACCCATGGCGACAATCCACAAAAACCCTCAAGAACTTCGACGAACGCTTCGATCCTTTCTCTTTTCTCCTCTTTTCTCTTCTTCTCTTCTTTTCTTGAACTCTCAACTAACACCCTAGGCGTAAACTAGGATTATAAAACTGAAACTATTCATATTAGACTCCTAAAATATTACTAAAAATGAATGAAATCTTATTGGGTAAGGAAAAGACCAAAATACCCCTCTAAAATCTGGTTTTGACTTTCCTTATCTAGACAACCCAACTTCGAATGGACATATCTCCCTCATACGATATCGAAACTGAGCAAACTCGGCGGTGTTGGAAATATAATTCAGGGGAATTTCCTACGGTATCTGGTAGCACACCTAACTCATCTTGAGCTAGGAGTTATGGTCGTTTGAAGTTGATCCATAACTCATACTTAACTTAACTCTTCAATTCCAATTTTGTTCTTTCTCAAATTCAAGGTTCTACATCTAGTGAACTTAGCACTTAAGATCTTTTAATTCCTCTATAAAATCCTACTCACAACGAAGGATGGTTCAAGTCTTAGCTCAAAAGTTTTCTGGGGTGTTACAATAGGTTTCATAGATAGTTAGTTAGAGTTGATGTATTCACTCTACTCTATTCTATATTCATTTCAAATTACAATTGTTATACACAAAAACTTTGTTACAAAATATATTTAACTACTATTACACAACTATGCTTCCGATGAGTTGTTTTAAGTCTTATACATGTTCATATTTAGTTGCTCATGACTATGCGAGTAACAAGGGTTAGCTTGGTGTCACTTGTGATTCTAAGCACTATGTTATAACTACGGTGTAGTCTCGGGACGTGATGGTTTGGATTCTTAAGAACAAGTAGGCTTAAATCTACTTGTTCTTCAACATCCAAAAAATTTTGATAATCACAAACTATATAAATTGCAAATATTGCACTCATAGAGAAGAGGAACTAACCTGAAATCCAATAGGTCCTCGACCTAAGCCTCAGGCCCAAATAGTCTATTTAACTTAACAATGATAACAAAAGTATAAAAACTCTAATGAAGAAGCAAAAGGGATCATAAGTAATCAACATACAAAGGACTAACTGAAGATGCTTTTCTCGTACAGGAATAAAACCACCAAAAAGTACAAAAACACTAGCTCCATCCTATGGGGATAATATTCATCCAAGGATCCAAGTCTAACAAAAGGATAGGTACTTCATTAAAATTACCAGTATAACAAGATCAAACCTCAGAAAGCAAGACAAACCACACGGTCCCCGCAGCAACGAAGGGAACCTAACTAAAGAAACACTCCCAAGAAGAAGCTATAAAAGCTAAGCATCAACCTAGACTCATTCCAACACCTTAATTGCACTGACTACCAAAAAAAGCAAGGGGAAACAACCCCTAAGAGATAAACAACACTAAACAAATGCCAAAAGAAAGGAAAATCCAACCAAAAATAAGGATTGCACAAATCTAAACTAGCGTAAGGCACAAACGGGAATAAAAAAAGAAAAAGGAAGATAATCCTAACCCGTAACACACAATCCCAAATCACATCCAATAAATGGGAAACAATATCTAAGAAATCTCATTGTAAGAACAAGTACACAGTAACTTACGTCAAAGTTAAACAAGAGCACTCCGAAACTTCTAAACTTGAGCTCTCCTCTTCAAATAACCTTCGAGAACTGCCATGCTATAAAAGTTTTTATCACAACGTCAATATGAAAATTTAGAAACAACATTTGCAATAATTAGAGAAAGAACCAAAAAATGAGTTAAAATGAAAAAGTGGGACTCACACTAGGAATCAAAGAAATGACTCGGCCAAAAGATCTTGAATAGCTAAAGGAACATGTACCCAATAAAATGGACATAATTTGAGCTCAGAAAAGGCCTTAAATCGTCCATGCAATAAAACAAAATAAAAATCACCAAAAAAAATACTTGGGAAGCCCTTTCCGGGCATAAATTACTCTTCTCAAAGCTCCCCACAATTCCTCGATCGCTCCAATACGTAGACCCTCTAAAACCCAAATCATTGCAACTGAAATCACCCAATTTGGAGCTCTCTAGATCTCAAAATCATTTTTCAAAAAAGAGGAATAAATCAATAAATGGGCTATTGGTCTTAATTAAATTCTAGTCAGCTTGCCCTCGCTAACACGACTGGTCATTTATAAGCAATCGCAAATGCAGTAGCCTGACATGAATGCACTGGCAAAGGCTGCTACCATCCGCGAATGCAGCCCCCTGGGGTGTGAATGGGCTATCTAGGGTGCCAAGACTCCCCGAATGCAAGGCACACACTGCGCTACAATAGCTATCAGCACAATAACTAGTGTGCTTAAACTATGATATCCTGATGGGGTGACGTGTATTCATTCAAAACACCACATGCACAAAAAGTGGGTCCTACCCCCAAGATTTTTTATTAATCAACTTCCGAGTAGGCCTCAAAATCGGATTGGAAGACTTGGGAACAACAAAAAATGTCATTCTAGATAGAACTCAACATTTCAGATCTAACAGGCTGACGAAACTTTAGGTTGATTGTGTTTAACCTTGCCTTAAGCTTTACTGTTAAACGCCTAACGGAACAAACTAAGATAGGAAGTCTAGAGGCCCAAACAAATCATGCCTCAAGCTTAAAGTGGTCCTTCAAGACTTGATGGAACCGTCTGAATCGCATTCCGTATGAGTGGGGCATTTCAACTTATTTGAGGCTGTTTCTTATGATTTTATGGTACTCAAGTAGAGAAAGAGTATAATTGTTCATTGAGTTGTGTTGATTTCAAGTATTTTTGCTTCAAAGGAATATGATGGAAAATAGTGGATAAAGGAGCCACACTCGAAGAAAAATTATCTCTGATGTTGCTATTGTTAAGAGAAGTTCTCTTCTCTAAGATGGTAAACTAAAGTTAACTGGTCTCTTAAGAGATCATACAAGTTTCACTTTTGCTATAGAGCCAAGAAAGACATGGTTTGCTTTAGCGATAAGATTTTCACTTTTGCAAACATCCAACCTAATTAGCAAGGCCCAAATGTCTAGACAAGGTTAGAATTGGAATTTTACGAATTTTAAACTCAAATTCTCACAAAAAATTTAGGAGAAACATTTTTTAATTATTCAATTATTGATCATTGTTAAATTTCATCTTTTAGTTTAGCTTAGAATATTATTGAAGAACTCATAGTATTGAACTTAAATAGTTTTTGGTTGAGACTTTGAAGCCAAGTAGCCTCATTATTCATCTTTTGGATTGAAGATTGTGTTCTTAACAGTAATATTTCATATCATATCTTCTTTCCCTTGCTTTATATTGCTTGAGTTATGGGTGTAATTTATTATTGAGATTGGGGTTTGGTGCTAAAAAAATAAGCAATTCCTTAAGATCTTTGATTTCTCATTCTATTTTTTTTATTCCATTCTTTTATTCATGAAACAGGTTTTGTCTAATTTTTATGTTTTCATTTATGATTTGAGAGTGCACGCTCAGATCTAGCTTAGATCATAGTGGGTTGCTCTAAAGAGAATTTATGAAGTAGAAAAGTGGATTGATAATAACATTTTAGCATTAAATCTTGAGGTTGCTCTGATGAGAAATTTAGGTTTTCATTATTGAATGCAAGTCTTGCTTGAAAGAGTGGTCAAAATTAAGCTATTATATTTTTTTATTGTAATACATGACTGAGATAGAAAGGAGATTTCATGATATAGCACAATGAGATAAAAATAAGATTTGTGTTGTTGAAGATGACCTACCCTACCTATTATTGAATTAGTAGGTCTTGAGATTGCAATGGATCATTGAATGAGGGTTGAATTCAAAATTTCCCAATTCCAATTATCCCTTGCTTGATTTTTTATTATAACAATCTTAATTTGGCTACCTTCATCAAAAACCTTTTGATAATTGTGTATTATGATGTTAAGATTCAAACTAGTAGCTTGTATTTCTTTAACTTTACAACTGCCGAAAAAAATTTCCTTTTGGAGTTTGACCTCTGCTCTCTTGTTGGATATTTTTATTTCTAACAACCTCTTACTCTTTAGATCATTTTAAGAGTATATTTAGGGTTATCAAAATTGACACCATTAACGAGGAACCATTAGGCGTATTGAATTTGGTAAGGATTTATAGTTTACTTCTTTCTATCTAAATATTCAATAGTTGTCATTACTTTCTTTTTTATTTGCGTTTATGTCTTTATGTGATAACAATAAAATTCTTCGGCTTGTAAGCCCAATGAGGATAGCCCATTGCCTTGTCTTGAAGAAAAATGGATTGAGATAATCATTGATGAGAAATTGGGTGTATGCAACGGTTCCAATCCAATAACATCCAAAGATGCCGGAACCACTCACTTGGAGGCCAATGATTATGAAAGTCAATGCACAAATGGCCTAGTGAGCTTCTTACTCTTGCCTAATGCTCCAAAACGAAAAAAATGATTTGAGGTTTGGTAACAAATTCAAATTATAAAAGTTGATAGAACGAGATAATCTCTTGATGATCTCATGTATTACCCCTGATCTTCGAAAACAAAATGATCTAAAGTTGGGGACAAGGTTAATTGCCTCAAGTAAAATATACAAAGGGTGATGTAACAAGCGTCGTGCCTCAACGTTAAATTTTTTGCTAAATTTAATTCATAGTTTAATTTTGAGTTTTTAAATTTAGGTTTGCCTAGACTTTTGTTTTGACTAATCCTCATGATTTTAAAATGTTTGGAGTTTATTTGAATAGGTTTGGAGACAATGATCTATAATGAAATGAAATTCGGGGCTGAAACCCTTCCAAATTATGATTGGGAGAAATTTTTAGGTGCACAAGCTCACCAAATAAGACTGGGAGGATCACCTAATGGGCCTTGAGCTCATCAATGTGAATAGAAAGTGACCTGCAAAAATTGGCCTATTAAATTCCAAAAGTGAGAAGTGGTTCGCTTAAGTGAAGTCTGCAAAGCTGCAACCTCGCGCTAAAGCACAAATCACTTAAGAACTACCACCAGCCTTTTTCTAGGTCTAAAGTCTCACAGTGAGATTGTAAAACCCTTACACCATGGTCCTCGACCAACCCCTGACACCTTGTAACTCTCTCTCTCTCTCTTTGAAAGGAGCTAAGTCTTTCTTAATAGCTCGATCAATGATCTCGAGCATATCCATCTCAACCCGTGCAGCTCAAACATCTATTGATCTCAAAAGTTTGCCTATATGATAAATCTTTGCTAGGTCTAGGAGGGACGAGTAATAGGAGTGGGGTTAGGTCTCAAAACAGTAGTAGCAGATACAGAAATAGTACGGGCCGACAGAAGGCACTATAGTAGAAGTAGAAATACATGCCTGCTCCACTGAAAGAGTAGGTGTGCTAGCCTCAGCTGTTGTGTATTGTTGTGGAAGCTTCCTCCTAGCCGCATCATCACCCAAACACTCAGCCTCAATTCGTGAGATAACACTGGAGGAGGCTGGGGTGATCTTCACATTTGTGGATGCTCTAAAGGGAACTATTTCACTCTTATTTATCTTAGTTGATGACATATTGTCTTTCTTTAATAAAATATTTAAATTCATATTATTTCATTAATTGATTATTTAAAATTAATAATTAGAAATTAAATAAAATAAATGACAATTTTCCATCTGCAAATGTGTACAAATAAAAGAAAAAAAGAATCCTAAAAAAATGTCACATTTCCCACGAACGATCACTTTTAAACAAAGTTTTTAAATTTGTGCTCATAACTGATGTTAATGTATTGATATGTAGCAATGAAGGTTGAAGAACAAGAATAGTACATAACATTGCAAAAAGGAGCAAAAAAGGTGCAAAATTTGATGAAAAGAGAAGCTCGACTCACAAAAGCCACTCGGCAGCTCGCCGAGTGAGTCTCCAGCTAGCCAAAAAGTCCAGAATAGTAGCCCATGTATTAAGTCAACTTGGCAAGCAAAAGGTAACTCGGTTACACGCTGAATGGATCGACTATCTCGATCCTGCTCGCCTAATCTTCTAAAACAATTGGATACACGAGCCACAACCAAAAGGTGAGATGAAGTGCAACTCAGTGGATCGCCAACTCGATCGGCGATCCCGACTTACCTTGCTAATTAGACTCTGTGTTGAATTTTTTGAACGTATTAATACATTTTTTCAAAAAAGAAAAGGAGTTCCTAGAGTGTGTATTCCCTAGTCTTTGAGAGTTTTCACATTTTTACATTGTTGAACATTCTTGGAGATGCTTTGG
Source organism: Solanum chiquidenum (assembly GCA_029582725.1). Classification (NCBI taxonomy): domain Eukaryota; kingdom Viridiplantae; phylum Streptophyta; class Magnoliopsida; order Solanales; family Solanaceae; genus Solanum; species Solanum chiquidenum. The sequence continues at coordinate 10,070 of JAJOOS010023852.1, forward strand.
ATCTTTGATTTGAGGTTTTTTTACTCTAGCTTTAATCTTGGTACTGGGTATTGCTCATTGTTAACAATTCAAATGGATTATCTTTTTGGTGACGATTTCTTACTTTTGGCTACCTTTGGCTAAAACCCCTTACCTTAGGGGTGTGATCATGTAGTCGAATGCATTAATTAGCTTATGGGTATTGTTAATTGCTAAATTTTATGTTGTTTTGAAATGGTTTCAATTGTTTGTTCATGTTTTAATTGATGAATTGAAGTTCCAAATTCAGTTCTAGCTTAGATCTTTATGCTTGTTTGAGAAATATGTATATGGTAGAATGAATGATTGATAGTTATATTGGTTTGTATCTTTACAACCCAACTTGCGAAAATGGGTTATGTAAGGAATTGGATTGATTTGTATTGCTAAGCTTGTTGCAGTTCGAGAGAACTCACTCGAAATATGATAGTCGATCGAGTGATGACTATTGTATTCAACACCTATCCTACCAATTGAGAATTAACACTTTAAAGAATTTACTAATCACCCATTAAGTGAAATTAGCATTTGATTAATCACATTTCTAAGGTACTCACTCTAAACATTCAAGTCTCGTGGTAATTAATGTTGTTAGAACTTGGTTACCAAATCCCCCCTTTTGGTATTGATATCTGAAACTTTGAGATTTATTTTATGTGACACAATCCTTTACCTCTACAAAAGATTAGAACACATCTTTACTCCATAATTGAATTATTTACCATATATCTCCCGGTGGGATCAACCCCAACTCATCATTGGGTTTATACTTCTTAGCGGCTTTCTATATTTTGAATAGGAAGATGTGTAGTTGAGCGTTATAAAAAATGGCACCGAAGCCGGGGAGTGGTGTATATAATTCTTTTAGTAAAGTGTTCTAGTGAGCTAATTTTGTTATAGTAGAATTTTGATATTTGTGTTCTAGTTGATTGCTCAAAAATAGGTGAAGAGATGAGTATGAACGAGATCAATGCAAGTCGTATTAGGAACAATCATGACATTGAGAAATTTGAATGATGTCAATGTGGATCAGCTTGGAAGTGCCGCTGCTATTCGATTGTCCCTAATTGTGGGTAATGCAGTATTTCATGTCACTAGCACTATGTTGCAGCTGTCGCAAATGAAAGGACTTTTTGGGGGACTTTCTCATGACGACCCTCATGACCACATGTGTAACTTTGTGGATGTGTGTGGACCTTTTTCCTTCAAGAACATCACTCAAGACTTAGTCTAACTCCGGTTGTTTCCTTTTTCTTTAATGGGGGAAGCAACAAAGTGGTTGACCAAACTACCGAGAGAGTCTATAACTTCTTGGGAGGAGCTCACAAAAGTGTTTTATAAAAAATTATTCCCTCCCTCGAAGATTGTTAAGTTGAGGGATGATATTCAGAACTTCTACAGGATTAATGTTGGACCTATTCATGAAACGTGGTTGAGGTTAGAAAACTTGATTCTTCAATGTCTTACTAATGAGTTGTCGAACATTGTGCTATTGCAATATGCTTACTCCAGTCTTGAAACCATCAACAAAGGTGTCACCGACCTACTCATATGGGGTGGAATCATGAGACAACTATTTGACATAGCGTCCACGTTGCTTGATGATATGACCAAAATCAATTGTGCATGGTACACAAGGGAAGCTCAGGTGTCGCCTTTGAATATTGGGTTGACCAAAGAACAAATGGAAAAGAACAAAGAACGTGATGAAAACATGGCCAAGATAATGAACCAAATGGACCTATTGATGAAACATGTCATGGGAGGTGGTTACAAGGCTGTGAATACGGTTTGTGGTAATATTGGTGTGAGTCATGATATTTGAGGCTATATACAATGAAAAGGTTCAATTCTTATCAAACCAAAGTGGGGGTTCTCGTATTAGCTATCCAAGGCCGGGTGGAAATCAATATTGGAATAGAGATTGTGATTATGGTTGGACAGATCGAGACCGAGATTGACATAATCGAGGTGCAAATTGGAGAGATAGAAATGGAGAAAACGATCGTTACGTGCCTCCTCATAAAAGTCCAAAGCCAAAGGAAGATGTCCCACATCCTAAACAAGGTGGAATGATCATATAAAGTACTTAAGTAGACGCCGGATGATGTCTCATCTTTAAATCAGATAGTGACCTCATATTTGGTCTTCAGAAAGAAGCTTGAGACTCAAATGGGTCAAATTTTGTTCACCTAAATTCAAGACCGAAAGGGGGTCTTCTTAGTGATACCATGGTAAATCCAAAGAATGAGGCTTGAATGCAGGGCCACGTTGTGACACCACGTCAAATAAGGCGCTTCCTGGGGGAAAACCAAGTTTTGCTTCTTGTACTTGAATAACGTTTGTTGGATATGCATGTTTAAAGTTTGAATTTAGGGAGGAAAAGGAAATTGTGATAGCTAAAGTCACCTAGGCAAGCCTGATATAGCTCCCCTTTTGAACAAGATGTAAGGATAGTTTTCTGAAAAATTCAGTGGGTTAAAGTCCACTCGGCGACGTTAGTAGGCATGCCGCGAACTGAAGGGTCAAGGGCCTTTAAACCGTTTTAAATTCAAATCTTTTCCTTATTTAAATTTTTTTGACTCTTGCACTCTTACACTCGAACATTATATCATATCTTTCTAGTTTAATTTATGTCGGTGTCATTGTGTGGGCAAAATTTAAAGTGTTGCCCTTCCTTTTCTCTGCCTTAGTGTTTCGTGTCTACATTGAGGTTGGTTTTCCGAAGTTTGTTTAAATTGCATAAATTGTGTTGGGCATGTGTACAAGTAGTTTATATATATATTATTTGCCTTGATTGTGTGCTAAATTGATCGTTGAAATCTAATTTTAGATCATGCTTACCTGATAACTTGTTTAGCCAAAATTGATTTAAGTTTCGCGTTAGAATTGCTTAAACTGTGTTGGTGTGCATGTTGGGTTTTGTGTAAGTGAAGGCTGAGTAACCCAAATTCACCAAACAACTTGAATTTACCCAATGATAAATTGGGTGACATTGTTCTTAAGGGCAAAATCATTGTTTTGTTGAATTTAGATCAGATGGGGGGGTGTCTGAGCACCCCGAAATAGATAATCATTGCGTCTAAGCTTGAATTACGTAGAATTTTCCTTGAAATTAGATACCATAGGCTATTCATTGATAATTGGAGTTTGGGTTGGGAATCTACCACGTCGGGCCATTTGGCAAGCTGAATCGAGCTCGCCGAGTCACTCGGTGGTTCGCTAATTAACCCCCCACCATATCTCCTTTTGAAATGCAATGCTGGTAAATTTTTCTATGACTTTCGGCGATACGCTTGTGCTCATATAGTTCACTCACTGACTCGCCGAGAAGCTGGAGCTTGCAATAGCTACTCGGTGACTCGCTGAGTGAGCCTCCAGCTCCCCAAAAGTTCCTGAACCGTAGCCCATGTATCAAGTCAACTTGGCGAACAAAGGGTGATTCGGCGACACGCCAAATGGATCGGCAATCTCAATCCTACTTCCCTAATCTTCTAGAACAATTGGATTCATAAGCCACAATAAAAAGGCGAGATGAAGTGCAACTCGACGGATCACCGAGTCGATCGCCGATCCCGACTAACCTCGTCAATTGGACTCCGTATTGAGTTTTTGGAAGCGTATAAATTATTTTTCTCAGAGAAGAGAAGGATTTCCCAGAGAGTGTATTCCCTAATCTTTGAGAGTTTTCACATTATTACATTGTTGAACATTCTCGGAGAAGATTTTGATCTTCGATTTGAGGTTTTTGGATTCTAGCTTTAATTTTGGCGTGGGGTATTCCAGATTGTTAACAATTAAGATGGATAAACTGATTTCTTACTTTTTTTCTACGTTTGGCTACAACCCCTTACCTTAGGGTTGTGATCATGCAGTTGAATGCATTATTTAGCTTATGTGTATTGTTATTTGCGGAATTTAATATTTTTTTTAAATGTGTTCAATTTTTGTTCGTGTTTTAATTGATGAACTGAAGTTTCAAATTCTTTTCTAGCTTAGTTCTCTATAATTTTTTTGAGAAAGAGTATAGGGTAGAATGAATGATTCATAATTGTATTAATTTGCATCTTTACAACCCAACTTGAGAAAGTAGGTTAATTAAGGAATTGGTATTGTTAAACTTGTTGAGGTTCGAGAGAACTCACTTGAAACATGATAGTTGATCGAGAGATGATTATTGTATTCAAATCCTATCCTACCAATTCAGATTCAACAACTTGTAGTGATTAGTAATTACCCATTAAGTGAAATTAGCAATCGATTGATCACATTCCTAAGGTCCTCACTCTAATTGTTCAAATCTTTGTTAATTGTTCAGTTTAGAACTTGGTTACTAAATCCCGCCCTTTTGATATTGATAACTGAAACTTCGAGATTTATTTTATGTTACACAATCCTTTACCTCTACAAAAGACTAGAATATGTCTTTACTTCATAATTGAATCCTTTACTATATCACTCCATGCGGGATCGACCCCAACTCATCCTTGGGTTTATACTTGTAAGCGATCGCATACACATTAAATCGAAAGAAGAGTAGTTGAGTGTAAATATATATATATATAATAGTCTCTGGGCAAGCACATTGCACGTGTACCCCATATGTCAATAAGTAAAAACTCTTATAAAGTTAAATAAATATTATTTTAAAATGTAGTACCAACTTAACCTCAGTGAATCCATCTTACTATTTTCATCCTTCGAAAATAATGGTGAAATTATAACATTATAATATTAGATCAATCTTGTGCCTAACTTTAGAGCAATGAACCAAACCCTCCAAATATAATTTATAAAAAAAGTAAAAAAATATCGAATCAAATGAATTTGATTCATGTAAATATAAGGTAATCAGACTTAATCATTGTAGAATAATGTAGAAGTCATACTTGATATTTCTAACCTTATGAATTCATCTTTCTCAAAATTATTTTCGGCGTTTCTAAATAAAGCGAAGATGTCAAACTTGCTATACACTCTATTGTTACTCTCAGATCATAGATAGACTAATTTGGAAAAAATATATTAATGATCAAAATCTTACTAACAAACAATGGACGATGGAAAAAGAGGGGAAAAGAAAGAACTTTACCATAGGAATATGTAGAACTGCAAGTCGGAGAACCCAAGATGACAAATTCGTATGGTATATATAGATTTAGAGGCAACTCTTCATATTCTTTAATTTAAGATTAAAAGGGGGAAAACCTTAATTCATGTACTTATTTATAAACAATTATTTAGTTTTAATTATTTTACCAATTACATATGACTCTTAAAATTCTAGAAATCCTAACTGACTCTTGTTCTTCTGCATTATCTTTCTAATAAATGACTTACAATTCAAAAAATAATTAAAATATTATTATTTAATATATAATTAATTTGATATTTAATTTAGCTTAGGGGTAAAATGGTAATCCAACTTTTCATCTTTGGACTTTCCCACTTTTAATAATATACTAGTTCTGGACACGTGCTTTGCACGTGAGTCCTGTGAAAGCATTATTATATACGGTATGAATTACTGTCAAAACCATATTTTAATCAATATCACAAGATAATAAACAAAAAAATATAATCTAAAATAGATAAACAATCAATGTATTCAAATAACTTCTTTATTGTAGGTCAAATGATTAGACATTTGATGAACCTGCAAAATTTAGTTTGGTAACTAAAATAATGAATTATATTTTTATGTTATTAGGTCCAAACATATGATATATTAGTATGTGCAAAAATGAATAACAAAAATGATTAATGGTTCTTATTTAAATGCACAATAAGAAAATTTCTACATATACCTTAAATTGATATCTATACTTCAAGTCCAACACCCATACAATTCTAAATGCTACATGGAGGAAAAATTCAATAATGGAGAAAGAAAACAAGAACGAAAAGTTGAGGATATTGCAAAGAAAGCAAGAACGAAAAGTTTTATGCTCTGAAAATAAAACTTTGTTATTGTTAGAGACAACATATGAACATATCAACATAAAGACTGTTCACTGTTTAATACTACACATGTATTAAATTTACTCTATCTTTTTCCGCTGCTATTTTTTCTTCTTGATTACCAATTTTCAGCATTTTTTTTGGTTATCCTCAGTTGCTACTTCTAACTCTCTTATCTTCTCATGTTGAATTGTGCAATTTCGTTAATTTGATTTCCTATTGTGAGCTTCCATCTTTGTAAGTTGGTTTTTTAATAGAATTACGAAATGACCTTTACATTCAAATTTTAATTCTGAAATTGATTTCTACATTAAGTGATGAATGACTTTCCATGTCATACCTTTTTAAAATCTTCCACTATGAGATCTATAATTATGATTAAAAGCAATATGAATGTACTCATTTATCAAGAAAATGATAATTTAATTATTAAAGGGCTTAAGGACGTCAAATTATACAATTATGTAATTAAAATATTTATATTTAATCAAATTTTAATATAGTAGAGGGGCAAAATGGTAATTCAACATTTCACTTTGCAGCTTCCCACTTATAATAATATATTGTAACACCCCGTATGCTAGAAAGACAAGATTGCAGAAAAATCAGAAGTTGTAGGTGCCACCAACGGCGCCACCTATGAATCGTACGGTGACCCACAGACCGTAGGTGGGTCTGTAGTTGGCCACCTACAACTCCCTTCCCAGAACCCCAAATTTTTTCAACAAAGTGTTGACCCGCGCCAGGACTTACGAACCGTAGGTGGGACCATGGTCCGCGTACCAGGTCTGTGGTTCAGACTCCCCAGAACCCCACGAAAATTCAGCTTAGTCCAGAACAAAACCAGGACCTACAGAACGTAGGTGGGACCACGGTCGATGGACCAGTTCCGTGGTTCAGATTCCCTAGATCACAGCCTCTGAAGCCTGTCTACGACTGACCAGGACAGATCGTAGGTGGGACCATGGTCCGTGGACCACGTCTGTCGGTTGGCCCTAACAACTTTTAAGTCGGGGGTCGTTTGGTCTTTTCCCTTTGCATTGGTCACCTAAACTACATCGTTTAACCCCTAAACTACATCGTTTAGTCAGTTTTAGCCTAGTAACTTAATTAGAACTTACCCTAGTCAACTCATTCTCCAAAATTCATCCAAGTTGAACGAAAAGAAGGAGAAAGAGTCGACCAACCCTCTCCAAGAATGCAACAAGGTTTCCTGCAGTTCCAGCCCCGAAATCAAAAGATTTCTTCATGAAATTTGTTACCAGGTATGTGGGATTTCACTAGTGGGTTCCTTTCACCCATTAGGTCCCTAGAATTCATTTAGATTCTTGATTCTCTATATCATGTTTAGACCTAGGGTTTCTAGAATTTCAGATTTATGGTGTGATTCAGTTGTTAGACTATTCCAAATTAGATTATCATGTTTTTGAGGAATTGTTGCTTAGTTCTTGCATGAATCTCAAAACCCTAGTTGTGTAGATTCATTTAGTTCATGAATTACACATGCTAGGTCAGTTTATTCAGATATGCATGCCCCAGTTAAGAATGTTTCATTATCAGTATGTTAATGATGCATTTTCATTTAGAATGTCAGTATTTTGAGCTATTCAGTATTTCAGAAATACAGTCATACTGTGTTATTTACATAATCAATTGGGAGTAGGCTTAATACCGAGTGGACTAATGTTCAGTCACCCTCATAGTTCGAGAGTTATGTGTCTCTGTAGGATAAGTCCCCTATGTGGGCAACATATTTAGTGATCACGCTAGTCATGCCTTTATACCCCTGGCAAGGTATATTGGGTCCTCTCGATGGGGCGTTGCATCGGACTCCACAGATAGCTCTCGTGGTTTTATGTCGGTTAACAGTACCTCCCACAGTCAGATTCTAGTGCATTGATCAGCTTATTAGTTATAGTTCAGTATTCAGTCTCAACATGTCATGTACTTTGTCATTGCATTTAGTTAGCTAAGTATTCACTATATTTCAGTATTTTCATCATGATCAGATTATATCATTACTCTTATTAATATGTTCAGTTACGTATATGTTGCCTAGTTTTATCCTATCATGCATGCTTAGTACCTTTCAAATACTCACGCATACTCTGCGCTATTTCTTCTCATGATGTAGGTTCAGGTCCTCAGCATTGAGATCACGCATAGATTAGTTCTTGATCTCCAGTTCAATAGTATTAGTGGTGAGTCGTTATTCTTTGAGGACGATTGACATGTCGTTATTTTAGTCATTCTTATTTTAGTTTCAGTTTTGCTAGTAGTTAGTTGGGGCATGTCCGAGCAGCTCTACTCAGTTAGAGGCTTTAATTCTGACACAGTTAAGATTCAGTTTTTTGTTTGAATTTGACCTTTCAGTTGTCATTAAATTCGGTTTTATATATTAAGACTTAGAATGAGTATTCCCCATTATTTTCCTTTATGTCATGTTTCTAGCTTCCACACAGTATGTCTACTTTTTAGTTATCTTAGTATGCTTATTATATGCCAGCAGGGTTAGCTTGGGTTTACTCGTGATCCTAGGTCTCGTGTTAACGTCCAAGGGTGGCGTCGGGGTGTGAAAAACATGTTATCAGAGCACTAGGTTCAAGAGTCATAGGATGTCTGAAAACCCGCACTAAGTAAAGTCTCTTTCAGGAGTGTGAAGCGCGCCACACCTATGAGGGGGAGGCTATGAAGGTTTTTAGGAAAAATTTCACTTTCTTGATATTCCTATCGTCCGTGGGTATGATCTCCTTTTTCTAGCTCGACGTTATGCATTTTTAGATCATGCATTCTCATAGAGCTTATCCAAAGAATACTAATGCATGCAATGCTGATACAGTTCCTCCAGTCCTAGATCAGGATGTTTCGAATGCAGAGTTTTGGAACGCCATTCAACTATTGGCATAGAGTGTAGCTAACAACAACAATCAGCAGGTTCCATCTCCTGCAAATGCTTGTGGTGGATCAACGGTATCTAGTGTCCGTGATTTTGTTAGGATGAACCCACCTGTGTTTCTAGGGTTGCATGTTGGTGAGGATCCCCAGAAATTCATTGATGAGGTCAAGAAAATATTTGGAGTGATGCAAGTGACAGGAAGTTATAGAGTAGAGTTGGTGTCCTACCGACGTACGGATGTGGCTCACATATGGTTTACATAGTGAAAACACAACAAGGGTGAGAATGCCACTCCTGTGACTTGGGAGTGTTTTACCAAAACTTTTGTGGACAGGTTCTTCCCAAGAGAGTTGAGAGAGGCTAAGGCTCGGGAATTCATTAATTAGAGACAAGGTTCTATGTCGGTCCAAGAGTATAGACTCATGTTCACCTAGCTCTGATGCAATATGGATTACATCAAGGCCATTTACTAGAAACCAAACTCAAGACCTTCAAAGGATGCAAGGGTTATTCATGAAGATGGAGGTGCTCGAGATAATATTGATGACAAGAAAGCTCACTTGTATTGAATGATCATAAGTATGTTCTTCATCCAATGTCACCCTCTGAAGTCAATGAAGCATATCAAAGAATGAGTGAGTTGAGGGAGAAGAGGAGGAGTGAAGAGGAACATGTGAAGGCCGAGAGAAAGGAAGAGGTGGAGAGGAAGAAGTTGAAGGGAAATGCCGAAGTATTGTTGGCTAATTACAAAGAGATAAATGAGGAAATGAGTCTGAAAGTTCTTTAATCCTTATAAAACATAGGGATCATGTGCTACAAACTAACCATTTTCATTCTTCTCTTCCCAATTCTATTTCGTTTCTTTTGCAGGACTATAAGGATGTATTCTCTAAGGAGATTCCAAGTAGATTTTCCCCTCTTCGGGAAATTGATCACCAAATTGATTTTGTGCCGGTATCATAATTGCCAAACAAGCCGGCTTATTGAAGAAATCCGAAGGACACCAAGAAGCTACAAAGGCAAGTTGAGGAACTCCTCAACAAATATTATGTGAAGGAGTGCATGAGTCCATCTGTCGTGCCGGTTCTATTGGTTCCAAAGTAAGATGGAACATAGCGTATGTGTGTTGATTGCCGAGCCATCAACAAAATTACGGTAAAGTATCTTCATCCTATTCCTAGGTTAGATGATATACATGATGAATTTAATGGCTCTTGTGTGTTTTCAAAGATTGATCTTAGGAACGGTTATCATCAAATCCAGATGAACCCTGGCGATGAATGGAAAATCGCATTCAAGACCAAGTTTGGTCTATATGAATGGTTGGTGATGCCATTTAGTCTCACTAATGCTCCTAGTACTTTTATGCATTTCATGAATCATGTGATGAAACCCTTTATAGGGAAATTTGTGGTTGTCTATTTTGATGATATCTTGATTTATAGCAAGACCATGCATGATTATATTGAGCATTTGAGATGTGTGTTTGATTTGCTTAGGAAAGAAAAACTTTATGCTAATCTTGATAAATGTTCATTTTATGTTGATGAAGTTATCTTCTTAGGTTTTGTTGTGAGTTCAAGAGGGGTTGAAGTTGATAAGTCTAAGATAGACACAATTAAGAATTGGCCAACTCCGAAATCCATAAGCGATGTTAGAAGCTTTCATGGGTTGGCTAGTTTTTATAGGCGGTTTCTCAAAGGCTTCTGTACCATAGCAGCCCCCTTGACTGAGGTAATCCGAAAGGGTAAATCTTTTAAGTAGGGAGAGGAACAAACCAAAGCTTTCGAGACTTTAAACTCCATGCTTAGTTCCACTTCTTTGTTGCCATTACCTGATTTTGATAAAATCTTTGAATTGGAATGTGATGCTAGTAAAGTAGGCATTGGAGCCGTCTTAATGCAAGACCAAAAGCCCATTGCTTATTTTAGTGAAAAGCTTAAAGGTGCTACTTTGAATTATTCCACTTATGATCTTGAATTGTATGCCTTGATTAGGGCTTTAGGTAATTGGCAACACTACTTGTGGCCCAAGGTATTTTTCATTAGGATTGACCATGAGTCCCTAAAACATATTTGGGCCCAAGGAAAGTTGAATTCCTTGAAACTTTCCCTTATGTAATCCAATACAAAAAGGGAAAGGAAAATGTGGTGGCCGATGCCTTGTCTAGAAAACATGTGTTGATAATGCTTGAAGGCATTGTATCCCAAGGACCCCGTGTTTGCTCAAATCTTCAGAGATTGTGAGGAATGGGAGAGGGAAAGGTGGATGAGGGATAGTTCTTCTACTCCCTATTCCAAGTTTGATGGTTTATTATTCAAAGGCAAGAGACTTTGTGGCCTATGAGCTCTTGGAGAGAACTATTTGTGAGGGAGGCACATGATGGGGGTTTGATGGGTCATTTTGGTATTGACAAAACTAGGGGAATTCTTGAGGAGCAATTCTATTGGCCTAAAATGCATAAGGATGTTGTTCGAATTTGTGGTCAATGTATTGAATGTCGACGTGCTAAGTCACACCTCCTTGCCCATGGTTTATACACTTCACTCCCCACCCCTCAAAGACATTGGCTTGATATTTCAATGGACTTTGTTTTGGGTTTGCCAAGGACCAAAATATGTAGAGATAGCATCTTTGTTGTTGTTGATTGATTTTCAAAGATGGCTCGTTTCATTCCATGTCATAAATGTGATGACGCTTCCAATATAGCATCCTTGTTTGTTGAGCATGTTGTTAAATTGCATGGAATTCCTCAAACCATTGTAAGTGATACGAATCCAAAATTCCTTAGTCACTTTTGAAAGGAACTATGGGGTAGAGTTGGTACTAAGTTGTTGTTCTCAACTTCTTGTCACCCACAAACTGATGGCCAAACTGAAGCTGTGAATATGACCTTGGGTTCTATGCTTCGTGCTGCTGTGCATGGAAAGTTGGCCTCGTGGAAGGAACATTTTCCTTTAGTTGAATTTACTTATAATCGAGTTATTCATAGAACGATTGGCATGACTCTATTTGAAGTGGTGTATGGTTTTAACCACCTAACCCCTTTAGATCTCACTCATCTTTCTCAAGATGTTGTGTTAAGCCTAGATAGAAGTAAGAGAGCTGAATCCATGAAAAAGCTTCATGAAAAGGTGTGGCTGCACATAGATAAGAAGAACCAAGAAGTAGCCAAAAGGGCTAACAAGGGTTGTAAGAGGATTGTGTTTGAACCGGGTGATTGGGTGTAGGTACACTTTCGCAAGGAGCGATTCCCCACCCATCACAAGACAAAGTTGATGCCGAGAGGTGATGGACCATTTCCAGTACTTGAGAGGCTCAACGACAATGCCTATAAGGCTGCCTTACCTCCGGAGTATCAAGTGCACAACACTTTCAATGTGTGCGATCTGTCACCTTACCCAACTGTGGATGATGATGATCCGTTGAATTTGAGCATAAATTCTTTTCAAGAAGGAGATAATGATGCAATCCAGATTACATCAATGCCATTTACTAGAAAACAAGCTCAAGACCATTGAAGGATGCAAGGGTTATTCATGAAGATAGAGGTGCTCGAAATGGTATTGATGACAAGCAAGGGCTTTTATACCTTGAAGATTGTAAGGGAAGGTACTTTTGGCGAGTAGGAGACACTTGGCGCATCGCCCAACGGATTAGGCGATGACCCCAACTCACCTAATATTCTAGAACATGTCTAAGGTTGAAAATCACGCAGGAAAATTTGCCAACCAGGTCAACGCATCGCCCAAGCTACTAGGCGAGCCCGTCTTGGCTCGCCCTTTATCACTTGGGGTCACTTTTAGGCCCTTTTATCCTAAAACTATAAATAGCTAGTTTGAGTTCATTTTAGACGGAGATGATTTTTAATGTTGAAAACTGAAAACTCATGTATGAGTGTTGAGAGCCTGGTTAAGCTTTTGTTGCCTTTTGATAGAAATGTTAATTTCTTGGGATATCAATTCCATTGAGGTCTTCGTAATAGTGAGGTGCTTATTGTAGTATTAACGGATTGAGGTCATTGGGTTTAGTATACCCTTTGGTTACTTTTTGTTTCCTCTTTTCATGTCTATCTATCTATCTTTACTTTCCGTATTTGATTTCCAAATTTTATTGTGATTCTTCTTGTGAGAATTACATCAAGCTCTCTAGGTATGCTCCACATATGGTTGCCAATCCCAGAGCGCAGATGAGTAAGTTTCTATTTGGGGTATCTTACTTGGTGAGAACACAGTGCATAAATTCTATGTTGCTTCAAGATATGAACATCTCTAGGCGTATGACTCATGCTCAGCATATTGAGGGAGATAAGCTTAGAACATGCTAAGGACAACAAAAAGGCTAGGACATGCAACTATGACACTACAACATTTTAGGCCTACGACCACACTAAAACTGGACAACGCTTGTAAAGTGTTACCTAAAATAGTTTTGGGGACGCTTTTAAAGTGTAGCCCAAGTTTTTAAATTTTAGCTTCGATAATATTGACAACACTTGTAAAGTGTACTCTTTAATGATATAAGCTACACTTTATAAGCATTGTTAAACTATGATATAATTGGCAACAACTATTTACATATATGGCCACACTTTTAAAGTGTTCTATTTTTATAATTGTAAAAACAACACATTACAAATGTGACCTTAAAGTTTTCACTAAAATATTATATTCCCTCCAACATTTTTAACTCTCCCACCCATGTTTATTAAGCAAAAAAAATATTTCATAAAACATTAATATTTAATTTCCCCCCAAATCAGAACTGAAGAACACGCTGAATCCCCCAAATCGAGCTGAAGAGATTTTCTCTCTGTCAACATTTCCCGCTGAATCACTGAAGAACACACTGAATCACTGAAGAACTTCCCGCTGAAGAACTTCTCGATGAATCGCTGAAGGTTTATCAGGTAATTCATAAAACATTAAGACTTTCTTTTTCCCCAAATCAGAAAAAATTTCCGTCAATTTGAAGAACACGATTTTCTCTCCAAGCTAAGTCTGAAGAACACGATTTCCGTCAAACATTCTCATAGATTTCACGATTTCATGTTGAAAAGCTGAAGAACACGATTTCATGATTTCTTGTTGAAGAGCTGAAGGTTACGCCTCACAGATGAACACGCCTCACTAAAATGCTTCACTTGAGAAGATGGTGTCTTAAAGCTTCATCACATTGAAAGGATTTTGTTGAAATAGGGTTTATCAGGTAAGAAATTGTTTCTTTGAAAGTCTAAATTTTAGCTTTAGGGTTTTGATATTCTTGTGTGTGTAGATACGATTTTGGGAGTCTAGCTCGTAGTTGTATTACCCACATATGTTTTGATATTCGCCTGGACAATTCTGAATGAGTCATGCCTTACTCAGAATAATATGATGATAAGGAAAATTTAGCTATCCAACAGATGTAATATATGTAAAAAGAAGGGGAAACAACAACATATTAGGTTGTCATTTGTCTGAATCTTGAAGCCTAGCTCTTGTTTACTTGTTCTCTTTTGCAATGGAGGTGTGTTCATTGCTAAGGGTGGTAGTAAGGTTGTGTTGGAGCCTCATAGACATGGAGGCGTGTTCATTGCTAAGGGCAAGGAAGATGATCTTTGTACTAAGACTTTGGTACCCGGTGAAGCTGTCTACAATGAAAAGAGAATCTTTGTTCAGGTTATAGCCTTTCTTTTATCTTTATGTTAGATTTTTTACTATTTTGTTTGTTGTGGGTATGTTTTTTTATGACTCTTGGTACCAAATGCTTGCAAGGTTGAGTCTTTCTTGGATGTGCACAACTTAGTGTTAGAAATTTGGTTATTAAGTGGATCTAAAAGTAAGGTTTTGTTCATATAAATTACATGCAACTTGTCTTAATGAATTTAAGGCAAGTCTAGCTAATTTTATCATAGTTTTGTTGTGCTTACTCGTTCTCGATGGAACAAGAAATTTTGAACTATAATGAATTTGTTGTTGTAACTGCACCCATATTCCCCATCTTGTATACTACTATTCTGTTCTGTACCGATTATCATCATTAATATATCCATAAAGTATAAACTTATTAACTTATGCATGTCAGAACTAACTCAATACCAGATTTTCTTTAATGTATAAGATTATTAACTTGTCTATATTCATAGAATGAAGATGGAACAAAGGTTGGATACAGAGTGTGGAATCCTTTCCGTTCTAAGTTAGCAGCTGCAATTCTCGGAGGAGTTGATGATATATGGATTCTAAGTTTTTCTCCTGTCAATTAATGAGCTTTAAAGTTGTTTTCTTTGTTTTGAGAATAACACATTTCTTTCCATGTTGAATTTGTAACAGAAACCAGGTAATCGTGTCCTTTACCTGGGTGCTGCTTCAGGAACCACATTATCTCATGTCTCAAACCTTGTTGGTCCTCTAAATATCTATGTATATGAATTAATTCATATTTAGTATTAATGGCAGTGCTGGTTTTTTATTAGAGATCATTTCTTTGTAGGAAGGGGTTGTATATGCTGTTGAATTTTCTCACAGAAGTGGAAGGGACTTGGTGAACATGGCTAAGAAGGGTACTAATGTTATTCCCATTATTCAATTTAGAGGATTGTTCTTTTGTGGTTAGTATTGACCACCATGATGCTCAATATACACTATTAGTCGGATAATTCGCAACTATATTTAGGCAGTAGCTATTATCTGCTAACAAAGTCAAATAGGCTTTTAAAAGGTAACAGTAATATGCCCTTTAAGATAGAAGGGGAAAACAACAACATAATAGGTTGGCATTATATCTCAATCTTGAATCCACGTTCTTCTTTCATTGTTCTCTTTTTCCATTTTCATAGATGCAGCAATAGCAATGTTTTTAGATACGAATAAACTAACTTAACACGAGTTTTGATGCTACTATTTTCATTAACAAGATTTGTGACTGCATCAACTGCCCAATGAATGACACCATTGACTTCTCGAGAGTTCTAGGCATCTTTGTGCCTCTTCAGCATATTAGCAAGATGAGGCAAAGCTCTAGCATCACAATCAGTTGTTGGTGCTCCGACTATACATAAAATTTAAAATCTAAAGAAAAAGTCGTCTGATAGATGCAAGAATTAAGAACTACACAATATGTTATTTATATTTCACATTTACATTTCCTCTGTTATTTATATTTCAGATTCACAACAGTTTTCTCTATCCCGAATAGATCGATGATTCCTATAACTCACCTGACTAGTATGTTGATCAATTAAATCTCTGCTCTTTCTTAGTTCTAGGAAGGAGAAGATTTTGTATAGCTCAACCAATGGAGGCATGGATTCTTAGAACTTTACTAGTATTATTTAGATAAAATTATTCGTCATGTGCAATATAGGTGTATCGGAACCTTCTTTACACTTGCCTATGCTTTGTGGTTTATTATCTTTAGGGAGTACTCAGGACCATCCCTTAGCTACTATATCAACGAGTTTAAGCCCATGAAAATAGTCCAAGCGTCAGCACACATGACAGAAATATTGTGTTGTTACAGTGGTCTCGATAATTTCTTTCTTTCTTTTGGAGACAGATACAACTCTCCAGATGATAGCGGTAAGCAGTTGTAAGCATACAATGTAGTCATTTTGAACTCGCTGTCTCTAGTTTCACTGAATAATATGACTGATTTATTGAATATTATTTGTTGTAGATACACACTCTGTATAGCCAAGAAATATTGTACCATGCTAACTTTGGAAACATTGAATTTGCCAATTGCACATTCACTATCTTCTACCATTTTTCGGGCATAATGATCCATGCTACAAAAATATACCTACAGGTTGAGGAACAAGAACAGAATTAAAGCTGATGCAGCTTGGAAGTATAGATTAAATACAGAGTAAAATGTGCAGCTTACCGTAAATAAGGAATAAATATTCTACTGTGTCTACATTTTACTGATTGAAGCAAAGTGCTTTGAATATTTCTTGGAAAATGAAATACTGATTGTTGATTACACATAACTATTTTTTTTAAGATAGTGCAATAAAGAATTTCACAAGTGCTTAAAAGACCACCATAACAACACCAACTACACCAGAAGTTGAAGGTTTCCAAGATTCACAAGCAGCACCAGAAATAGAAGTACTGAATGCCCCAGAAACCGAAGCAATAAATTTAGCAGAAGTAGAAAGGTCTGATCCAAAAGCTCCTGCTCCCCGAGTTACGGTACAATCTGAAGCCCCTCAGGACACTTCAAGTCCAAGTTCTAACATCTCATAGGAAAAATCATTTTGTCTTCTTGTGTATATTATTTGTAGATTATCTTGTATATATATTTAAGTAACTTTCTGTAATACTATTATTCAAAAGAGAACTAATCTGCGTGAGGTATCCCTCAGGTTTTGGTTATTGGATGAGGAGACAATGATGTCTTGCGTGAGGTATCCCTTCTTCTTCTTCTTCTATTGCGAGTTCGAGTGTGAGGAGATGTCAGTTTTTAAACATAGCTAATTGCAATATATTATGCGAGTGTGCGACTGGGGCATTGCTATTGTTGAAAAGTTTTTATTGAAACACCAAAGTTATTAAACATAGCCAATGGCAATACATTAGATTGCATTAGAGTTCTGTTAAATTTTTCGATCACTGAATTAGTGTTTCGTTAAGTGTTTCCTGAGAAACTAAATTAGAATTTAATTTATTAAGGTCTGGTTTGGTTCAGTTCAGTTTTTGAGATGTGTTGTGTCGTCTAATGTTTCACCTCTGTAAATCGTTTGTTTTTTTGTGTCACTTGGTTGTTAATTGGCTGTTTTCTCCACATTTTATCTTGGACTTGACTCGATTTTTTTAGTGCCTTCTTTACATACTGTAGTATAAACCTCCCATTTTATTGCGCTTCTGGCTTTAAGTTTGCTCTTGAATCTTTCAGGTTTCATGATGTTATTGTATATATTTGAGTCGTAACTTGATGTATGGCAGCATGCTGCTCATAAATTGCCAACACTTGCTAAACCTTTGGTGGGAATTATCAGCGAGGAAAAATTTGAGAAGTCCTGTGCTTATTGTCTAGACAAAAGGTTTATCTCCTACTTGTTTTCTTTTGTTCATGGGACACAATATTACTCTTATATGATCTTGTTCTATTTGGTTCGGTTTTCGTTTTAACTTTTTGGTCTTTATTTTGTTTCAGTTACTTCCATTTTATCCACGAGTTTGTTGCCTTACTTATGGACTCTTCCATCTTGTACTTCTGGATATTGCCCTGATTTTCGAAGGTGAATGGTTGAGGATTTTATCTTTAGCTTATTGGAGCTGCAACAACAAACGTGCATCACAAATGGTCGACAAAGACAGAACTTGGTTTTGGAATAGTAAGTCCCTTCATAGGCACAACAGTACTCATGATTGATAATGCATAAGTCATGCTTTACATATCTGTGCTACAGTTGGAACTTCCAAGATCTAACTTCTTACAATTCACTATTTTCCCCTTTTTCAGCATAAAGAACCAGGAGCTGTTGTAGTTGACCTTCAATCGGTAGATGTGATAGTTTCTCATGTTCTGAAGGAGATTTTGCACCTGTGAAGGAATACTTACTGAGCACATGGAAGGATAAACTGAATTCATCACCTCAGAATATCACTCCCCTGAAGACTATGACAGGCTTCAAAGTGGGAAATGCAAATGTGCCTCTCAATGCCTCTGCACCATTGTCACTACTTTCAAATAAAAAATGACCGACTCTATTACATGTTGCTTCACAAAATCAACACTTCCTATATTCAGGTAAAGCAAATAAGAAGATGAGTGGCAGCAATTCAATAAGATACGCCTCAGAATACAACACATGAGTGTCTTCTTGGTTGTTATTGGGCCCGTGCTGGCACGGGCGCCTAATATCTAGTTACTTTAGATGTATGTGTAGTACAAGACATTGTTTTTCGATGTTTATTGCGAATCTATACATTTGAATTATTTATTGGCTAATTTAATTCTTATTTATTGTAAAACTATATTGTAATTTTTCAATTAAAAATTGTGGCATTTAAATATTTTTATAGCCAAAATAACATTGCAAAACTTCAAAAGTGTTGCCATAGGGACGCTAATTGTGTAGCTTATTAATTGGAAATTGTCGTATGTATATTGGCAAAGACTACACTTCAAAGTGTTGTTGTAAATAAGATACAAAATGCTATGCTTCAGAAGCATAGCCAATAAGAAAGCAAAGGCTACACTTAAAAGTATAGTTGTAGGAGATAGAAATGTTGATGTAAGAGGTAATGCAAAGTGTGGCCTTTTTACCTTATAGGCAACACTTTTGAAGCATAGCTGATAAGGCAACACTTGAAAAGCGTGGCCTAAAGTCTAAGGTTACCCCTCTTTAGGCCACCCCAAGAAAAGCGTAGCCTAAAGTAAAAAAATGTGGCCTTTGATCAAAGGCCACAGTTTTTGACAGTTTAGGCCACACTTTTCTGGGGTGGTTGAAGGTGTAAAATGTTGTAGTGTGAGTACTCTTAGCAGAAATCGAGTGGTGGAAATCGCTCACAATCTCAGCAAAGGTCTTTAGCCCCAGCACCTTCATCAACTAGTGTTCCATCCCCCCAGGTTTTGACAGGGTCAGAAAGGTAGGGCATCAGGCCCTAAGTCTCAAGGAGTGTTTCAGTTACCAGAACCTACCTAACTTGTCCAAAGTGTGGTAAGAACCATCCGGGCGAGTGTGAGTGTCTTGAAGGAAAAGATTGATGTTTTGGGTGTGGTCAGATTGGTCACATATTGAGGGATTGCCCTTCTTCTAAACAGGGTCAAGGAGGTAACAATGGTTGGGCTCAATCAACAACTTCAGCAGTACCAGCAGGTCACCTGACTCAGAAGGATAACTCATCTGGTACAGGTGGCAGTCAACCCCAGAACAGGTTGTATGCTCTCCAGGCTCGCCAGGATTAGGAAGATTCTCCTGATGTGGTTAATGGTACGTTGCGAGTCTTTTATGTAGATGCTTATGATTTGTTAGATCCAGGGGATACTCTTCATTTTGTAACTCCATATATAGCAGTAAACTTTGGTGTTAGTCCAGAAACTATCTCAGAACCCTTCTCAGTCTCTACTCTAGTCGGTGACCCAGTTATTGCAAGACGGGCATAAATAAATTGCCCTGTCACAATCTCGCAGAAAGTCACCTCAGCAGATCTTTTATAGTTAGAAATGTTAAACTTTGATATCATTCTAGGCATATATTGGTTACATTCTTGTTATTCCTCAGTCGATTGTAGAACTGGGATAGTTCGTTTTCAATTTCTAGACGAGCCAATCCTAGAATGGAAGGGTATTATCTCAGTGCCTATGGGTCAATTCATTTCTTACCTTAAGGCTAGAAAGATGATCTCTAAGGGTTATCTCAATCATGTAGTTCGGGTTAAGGATTCAAGCTCTGAAACCCCAACTCTTAACTCAGTTCCATTTGTAAATGAGTTTCTAGAAGTGTTTCTAGAAGATCTTCCTGGAGTTCCTCTCGAAAGGGAAATCGACTTCGAAATTGATCTCCTTCCAGATACCCATACTATTTTTCTTCCTCCTTACAAAATGGCTCTAGCTGAATTTAAGGAATTGAAAGAGCAGTTGAAAGACCTTGTAGATAAGAACTTCATCAGACCTAGTATTTCCCCATGGGGTGCACCAGTGTTTCTCGTTCAAAAGAATGATGGTTCTCTCAAGATGTGCATTGACTATTGGCAGTTGAACAAACTCACAATCAAGAATAAGTACCCTATCCAAAGGATTGATGACTTGTTCGAAAAACTTTAGGGTGCTAGTCATTTCTCGAAAATAGACCTCAGATCCAGTTATCATCAGCTTAGAGTCAAAGATAGTGACATTTCGAAAACATCCTTCAGAACTCGGTATGGTCTTTATGAATTTGTAGTTATCTCATTTGGACTAACCAATTCTCCTTCAGCTTTCATGGATTTGATGGACATGGTGTTCAAGCAGTATTTGGACTTGTTCGTTATCGTCTTTATTTATCATATCATCATTTACTCTAGAAATTAGGGAGAATATGCGACTTATTTGAGGGTGGTCTTGCAAACTCTCAAAGATCACCAGTTATTCACTAAGTTTAGCAAATGTGTGTTTTGGTTGCAAGTTGTTACTTTCCTTGGTCATATAGTATCTAGCGAAGGGATCTGAGTGGATTCTTAGAAAATAGAGGCATTGAATCAATGGCCCAGGCCTACCTATCCTATAGATATTAGAAGTTTCTTGGGTTTGGCTAGTTATTACATAATGTTCATGAAAGGATTTTCATCTATAACTTCTCTATTGAATAAGTTGACTCAGAAAAAGGTAAAGTTCCAGTGATCAGATGATTATGAGAAGAGCTTCTCAGAACTTAAAATTAAGTTGACTACAACTCCTGTTTTGACTATACTAGAGGGTTCAGACAGTTATGTGATCTATTGTGATACATCTAGAGTCGGCCTAGGTTGTATGTTGATGCACCGGGGTAAGGTTATAGATTTTGCTTCTAGACAGATTAAGGTGCATGAGAAGAACAATCCGACTCATGACCTCGAGCTTGCAGCCGTAGCATTTTTCCTAAAGATTTGGAGACATTACTTGTATGGTGTTCACGTAGATCTTTTCATAGACCATAAGAGCCTTCAGTATGTGTTCACCTAGAAAGAGTTGAATCTTCGCTGGAGGAGATGGCTTGAGTTCCTCAAGGTCTATGATATGAATGTGCTTTACTATCCTTGTAAGGCCAATGTAGTAGCAGACGCTCTTAGTAGACTATCTATGGGTAATGTAGCACATTTTGTGGAAGAAATGAAAGAACTAGCAAAACATGTTCATCGGCTTGCTCGCCGAGGTGTTCGCTTTATGAGCATATCAAATGGTAATGTAATAGTTCAGAATGGGTCAGAATCTTCACTGGTAGCCGAGGTTAAGGAAAAATAAGACAATGATCCTATATTGCTTCAACCAAAGGGTGTAGTTCATCAGCAGAGAGTTGAGGTTTTTTCCCAAGGGGGAGATGGTGTGCTTCACTATCAGGGTCATTTATATGTTCCTAAGATGGGTGAGTTGAGACAGAAGGTCCTTACAGAAGCCCATAACTACAGGAATTCTATTCATCCAGGTGCCACTAAGATGTACCGTGATCTGCGGGAAGTCTTTTGGTTGAATGGTATGAAAAGGGATATAGCAGATTTTGTGGCTAAGTGCCATAATTGTCAGCAGGTGAAGGTAGAACATTAGAAGCAGGGAGGTATGAATCAAAAGATCAACATTCCTACATGGAAGTGGGAAGTGATAATTATGGACTTCATTATAGGTTTACCTCATATTCGCAGACAATATGACTCCATTTGGGTGATAGTAGACCGAGTTACTAAGTATACTCACTTTTTAGTTGTTAAGACTACAGATTCGGCAGAGGAAAAAGCTTTACATTAATTAGATAGTCAGGTTGCATGGGGTTCCTTTGTCTATCATCTCAGATACAGGTCCTCACTTTACCTCTCATTTCTGGAAGTCATTTAAGAAAGGTCTTGGTACTCAGGTTAATCTAAGCATGTCATTTCATCCACAGACGGATGGTGAGGCAGAGCGTACCATCCATTCCTTAGAGGACATGTTAAGAACTTGTGTGATCGTCTTCAAGGGTAGTTTGGATGATCACCTTCCTATGATAGAGTTCGCCTACAATAATAGTCACCATTCAAGTATTCAGATGGCCCCGTATGAGGCATTGTATGGGCGTAGATGTAGATCTCCAGTTCGCTTGTTTGAAGTAGGTGAAGTAGCCTTGATAGGGAAAGATTCGGTTCATGATGCTATGGAAAAAGTTTAGCTCATCGAGGATAGACTTAAGAAAGCCTAGAGTTTCCAGAAGTCCTATGCAGCTGTAAGGAGAAGGGACTTGGAGTTCCAAATTGATGATTGGGTTTTACTAAAAGTGTCACCTATGAAGGGGTTGATGAGATTTGTCAAGAAAGGGAAGCTCTGTCCTAGATATGTAGGCGTTTCCAGGATCTTGAAAAGAGTAGGTAAGGTGGCATATGAGTTAGAGTGGCCAGCGAAACTAGCAGCAGTGCATCCGATCTTTCACATTTCATTGTTGAATAAGTGTGTCGGTGATCAAGCATCTATAGTACCATTGGAAAGTGTGGTTGTGAAGGATAGTCTCACTTATGAGGATGTGCCACTTGAGATTCTTGATCCTCAGGTTCAAAGGTTGAGAAACAAAGAAGTCGCTTCAGTTAAGGTTTTATGGAGGAGTCAGTCTATAGAGGGAGCTACTTGGGAAGCAGAAGCAGCCATGTAAGCCAAGTATCCTCATCTCATTCCTTCCGATTCCATTCCAGCTTGAGGTAATAGTTCCTCTCAATTTTTTCAGTAATTCATGCGTAGATTAGTCTTAGTATAATGTTCCTTCAGTTATACTTGCATTTTCATCGTATTTGCATGTCCTTTGAACTTAGTTCAAGAGGATTTCAATTTCCAGTATTTAGTGGTAGGGTTTGCAGCTCTTTCCCTCCATGTTCAGCTAGTTTAGTCTTCATTCGAGGACGAATTTTCCCAAAGGGGAGATAATGTAACACCCCATATACTAGAAAGACTAAATGACAGAAAAATCAAAAGTTGCAGGTGCAACAACTGGAGCCACCTACGGACCATAGAATGACCCACGGACCGTAGGTAGGGTCCGTGGTTGGCCATCTGCAGCTCCCTTCCCAGAACTCCAAAATATGTCAGCCAAGTCTTGACTCACGCAAGCATCTACGGATCATAGGTGGGACCACGATCCGTGGACCAAGTCCGTGGTTCAGACTCCCTGAATAGCAGTAAAATTTAGCTAAGTCTAGAACCACGTCTGAACCTACGAACCTTAGGTGGGACCGCGGTCTGTGGTTCAGACTTCCCAGATCTAGCCTTTGGAGCAAGTCAACGACTCACCAGGACGGACCGTAGGTGGGACTACGGTCCGTAGACCATGTCCGTCGGTTGACCACCGACAGCTTTTAAGTCAGGGGTCGTTTGGTCACCTAAACTACGTTATTTAACCCCTAAACTACGTCCTATTAGTCAATTTTAGCCTAGTAACTTCATTAAAACTTACCCTAGTCAACTCATACTCCAAAATTTATCAAAGTTGAACGAAAAGAAGGAGAAAGAATCAACCAAGCCTCTCCAAGAATGCAACAATGTTTCCTCCATTTACAGCCCTGAAATTGAAAGATTTCTCCGTGAAATTCATCACAAAGTATGTTGGATTTCACTAGTAGGTTACTTTCACCCATTAGGTCCCTAGAATTCAGTCAGATTCTTGATTCTATATATCATGTTTAGACCTAGGGTTTCTAGAATTTCAGATTTATATTTGTATTCAGCTCTTAGACTAATCCAAATCAGATTATCATGGTTTGAATAAGTGCTGCTTAGTTCTTGCATGAAACTCAGAACCCTAGTTGTGTAGATTTGTTTAGCTAATGAATTAAACATGTTAGGTCAGTTTATTCAGATATACATGCCCCAGTTAAGAATGTTTCATTAACATTATATTAATGTTGCATTTTCAGTTAGCAAGTCAGTATTTTGAGCTATTTTGTATGTAAGAAATTCAGCTATAATGTGTTATTTACATAACCAGTTGGGAGTACGCTTAATACTGAGTGGACTAAGGTCCAGTCACCCTCATAGTGCCAGAACTACATTCCCCTGTATGATAAGTCCTCTCTGTGGGAAACATATTTAGTGATCACTCTAGTCATACCTTTATACCACTAACAAGGTATATGGGGTCCTCTCAATGGGGCGATACTTCGGAATCCACAGATAGCTCTCGTGGTTTTCTGTCGGTTAACAGTAGCTCCCATAGTCAAATTCTAGTGCATTGACGAGGTTATCAGTTATAGTTCAGTATTCAGTCTCATCATGTCATGTACTTGGTCATTGCATTCAGTTAGCTTAGTATTCAGTATATTTCGGTATTTTCATCATGATCAGATTATATCATTGCTCTTATTTCTTGGTTTAGTTATGTTTATGTTGCTTAGTTTTATCCTATCATGCATGCTCAGTACCTTTTAAGTACTGACACATAGTCTCTGCTACATCTTCTCGTAATGTAGGTTCAGGTCCTTAACATTCAGATCACACATAGATCGGTTCCTGATGTCTAGATTAGTAGTATCAGTGGTGAGTCCTCATTCTTCGAGGACGATTGACATGTCGTTATTTCAGTCATTCTTATTTTAGTTTCAGTTTTGCTAGAAGTTAGTTGGGGTCATGTCCCAGCAACTCTAGTCAGTTAGAGGCTTTTATTCAAACATAGTTTAGATTCAGTTTTTAGTTTGAGTTTGACCTTTCGGTTGTAATTAAACTCAGTTTTATAAATTCAGACTTAGAATGGGTATTCCCCATCATTTTCCTTTATGTCATATTTCTAGCTTCCGCACAATGTCTATTTTTCAGTTATCTTAGTCTAGCTTGGGGTCACTCGTGATCCTAGGTCCCGTGTTAATGTTCAGGGGGCGTGGCATATATGATATATATATATATATATATATATATATAAATTTCATTAATTGATTTTTTAAATTAATAGTTACAAATTCAATAAAATAAATGATTATTTTCCATCTACAATTTCTAAAAAGAAAAAAAAATCCTAAAAAAACTACACCATTTCCCACGAAGGATCACTTTTAAAAAATGTTTTTATTTTTTTAAGTGGTTTGTTTTTTAATTCCTTATTATATATATATATATATATATATATATAGACAGTGTCCATTTTATGGCCTCGGGCCCAATAACCAATTAAAAATAATTAAAAGCTAAAGCTCAAGAGTAGCAGTCAACAGTCCATCCAAAATAAACACGCGGCAACCAGTGTTTCACACTACCTAGAAGTCATTTCTAACATTACTAAATGATACCAAAATCAAATTTAAATTTAACCCTAACATGCGACAATACTCAATAAATAAATAAACAAACTAAGCCAAGTCTAAGAATAGTGAAACTCTTGTTGTTCATCTTGAATTCCTAAGATACATAGAACAAAACTTTGAAGAACTTGGTAAGAAACAACAAAGTTTAGAGTGTATTTTTCAAATATAGAAAACTAAAACTAGTAGAGAAATAGAATCGGAAACAGATTAGAAACAATATACAAAATATTTTTCTCAAAGAATGAAAATCGAGCCCACTGAATGCACAATGTCCCCTTAAGGATATTATTCCCCTCAAGTACCCGAGGTTAATCAAATATATCTTCCCAGGATAAAACGATCTTACTCACCGGTATTGGCACCTAAAACCACGGTGTCAGCGAACCACTTAACGATAGTAAAGTACATTTACAATACTAGATTTAGTAGTAGTAGAAGAAGTCCATAAAATTGATTTTTTTCCTTGTTGAAAAATGAGAGAAAACTCTCTATTTATAGACAACAAATGTTAGTGTGAAATGGTGCATATTGTGCCTTACCGAAAAGGTCGCAACCCTTTTGTAGAAGTCACAATCTTTCAGAAAGGTTACAACCTTTCATAAAAGTAACAATTCTTCACAAAAGTCACAAATTTTCATTAAACTCACGACTCTTCATAAAAGTCGCAACTCTTCATTTTTCATTCACCTCTTTTAAAACCCAACAAATCTATCGTACCTCAAGACTGAAACAACATACAAACCTCTGCTCCAGAGCTTTTCCCTTCCAAAGGGCCTCCACATGATACCACTCTATGAACAATATGGCAGGAATGCCAAAACAAGAGAAACAATACCCATATAAATATATGAAATCAAAATGTAAAAATAAGCCCAAAACACAATCATGGGACCTATATATGGAGTCTAAAAATTGACTCTAGCATGAGGTCCTACAGAGCTCAAGCAATTTGTTATCCGAAAATGGGCACAATCCGAGCAACAATCAAGTCAAATCAGACCCCACTATTAATTAGGTCAAGTGAATCACTAATGGAGAATAATAAGGAAATTGTTGAATTTTACCAAGTTTAATGGAGGATTTCTCATTCTCTGAAAGTGGCCATGTTGTTTCTGCATGTAACCCACCAAGAATAACTCAAATCCACCAAGAAATGTTCTCTAATTCGCCAAAAGACAAACTTTTTAAATTCAGTTTGCATGGTGAAAATCACTATTAAAACATATAACTGCCAGGTGATAAACCACTCGCAAACATGGAGGCTTGCCTGCAAACATTGAGGCCAGCCATGTTGATCTTTCACAAATGTGGCAGGAGGCCTGCGAGTGCAAATGTCTGGGACAACAACCCTCAATGATCGTGGAAAGACACGCCCATATGGAGATCTCGACAAACAACCCTCCGCGAATGCGAGGCTTAAATCATGAACGTTGAGGACATATCAAATGCTCTCTGTGAATGTCGGCCAAGCATTGAATAAGAAGTTCACCAAGAATGGGGAATTCCCCTGATGGGAGCTTACGATTCATTTGGAAGACTGTGAATGAAAACAAATTTTGCTACCCAATAAAAAGTGATATTCCAAACTAAACAGAATGGAATAAATCCAACATATATAATCTCGTAAAAATGTTAACCCAACTCAACACTTATAACGAGACGGTAAACAAAATGATAAAAGACACTAACTCATCCAAAAACATCGTAGGATAAAAACCAAAGGTCGTTCTAGATCAAACTCGGCATTTTGGAGATAACTACGCTGATCGAATTTCTATCCGAGTGTGTTTAACAAGATCATTTACAGTAGTCAAACTTTGGCAAATAATTTAAAACTAAAATATCTAATGGCACAAACATAAAATAAAAGCCTCGAAATCCAAACCAACCACACTACTAGACCAAAAAATACCTTTCAAAGTTGATAAAACTGACAGAATCCTCATTCAACATCACACTTTGAAGATGTTTACTCAAGTCAACACTCTTTTATTTCAAAAGGCTCCAAAAGGAAAATCTTAGGTCAAAACACTCCCAAACACCTTGGGAAATGTGACACCTAATGCAATACCACACAAGAGCTAGAACTAAGATATGTGAAGAGGGAAATATTTAAAGTATGAAAAAATAAAGAAACATCATCGAGGGTGATTAAATTTATTTTCTCTCTCTGAATTCTAATTTGACGGCCAATGATTTACTAAGTTTTGAATTACAAAAGCTTACCTCTTAAAGGTGTTGAAAGAAGTGAAACAAAATATGAGAGAACAAAAAAATTTAGGTTGTAAGTATGAAAAAGGAGAAGAACAAAAAGATGATGACGTATTAATGCCGATCTCTAGGATTGAGGAGAAGAAGTCCTAAGTTAGATGTAAGAAGGCCATAAGTATATGCAGTAAGGAGTCTTTTCGTGAAACAATATTTTTCTTTGATCAAAGGGACTATTCATTTTTTAGAAAAAAAACATTTTCCATTCGATGTTGTTCCCTTACTTTTAATATGTTTCTTTCAAGAAAATTGTTTTTTTACTAAGAAAAAAGTTTTGCATGAAACAATGTTTTACTTTAAGAAATGTTTTTCATGAAATAAACATAAGATTGTATGTCTCTTTATTTTATTTGATGATGTTTCCTTACTTTCTATGTGTTTCTATTCCGTGTAATAGCTTGTTGGTTTTGGTTATGGACTATGTGTTTGGCTTACCTACTGGTTTTGTTAGTAGGTGTTATCATGACCTGAGATTTCAGACCGTGACAATTATTAGACTTTTAACTTAGGGGGGGAGGGGGCATATTTTCGAGTGAATTTTTTTTTTGGTAAAAATCATAAAGTAGAGATAAGTATATGGGTGAAAAGTTTTGGATAAGAAAAGAAATAATCAAAATCCTAAGAGAAAATAATGATAGAATAGTGAATTTCTAATTATGGAGTTGTTTTAAGAAAAAGAAAAATTACATAAAAGAGTGAATTACAGAAACAAAAGAGAATTTATTTGAGAAAAAAATATACGTATGGAAAGGAACTTAGAAATAGAGAAAAAGAGAGGATAAAAAGGAAAGAAAGTGCCCTATTTTAAAACAGTTGATAAATTATAAAGGAGAGAAAAAAACAATAAAATTATAGATATTTTCCTTTTAAAGGAAATAGAGAAAAAAAAGAACAAGAAAATAATATTTTTTTCTTTATAAAGGAAATAGAGAAAGAAAAATCAGGAAAAAAATATATTTAATATAGTCTATAGGTTGTCATGTTGTGTCAATTCTTTTTCAAAATAAACCTTTTCGAATCTGAACACAAAATTTTTTTTTTAGCCCAAAACCTAAATCTACTTTAGTCTCATCAGCCACACTTTCTCTTCCCCTCTATCACTTGCAATTTTCATGCTAATTTGCAACTTTCCTCATCCATGGATATGTTTAGATTTTTTCATTTTTTGGAGACAAATATAGTCTTTTTCCCTACCCTTTTTACATGTCCCTCTCCCGATAGATGACTCTTTCATTTCATTCTCCAAGGCATATCAAATCTTCAAGTACATAGAAGATTTTACACTCACAAGAACACCACTCTCTTTAATCTGCATATCCTCTCACAAAATATTTGTATTCCCTTGTTTGTCTCTCTTTACACTGTTTGAAGAACGAGTGTATATTCGAGACCAATGATAATGAACAAATCAATACACCACAGGACATAAATTCTTAGTACAATTTGTCTATTCTCTATTGAACTACATTATTTTAGAAATCAGTGGTTTAGATCTTTATGTTGTTTTGTGATTTCATTTTCATTTCTTTTATAGATCTTGGGTATCGTGGTGTATAATAGATATGTTCTGTCAAAAAGAAGGCAAGCATATAATTCATACATGCTCATGACTTCATATTAATATTTGTACTTATGGTAAGTTAGTACATACTCATTACATAAATGCTCCTATTATTGTTGCTTTCCATGTTGTTATTGTTAAGATTTCTATTATTCATATTACCCTTTTATTTTTACACAAAACCTAGAGTCGAAGAATTGCTATTTAAAACTCAATGTCACCCCAAGACATGAAATATGCATATATATCTTTATTTCTATCTTTAGCTAATAATTGGAAACTCCCACGTACAGAAATGAATGGAGGGATGAACATCAAATATTACATTCTCTATCTTGCTAACAACTTGTGTATCTCTTTTTATTAATCTACTTTTGGGTACTAATCTATTATTTACTTGTGTTTCTGATTTTGTATGACATTTTTCATTTGATTGTAATAGTTATAATCAATTCCCACAGGTAGCTTATAGTTAACTAAGTCCATCACATAACAGATTCTTAACATAATATTTTTGTTCTTAAAACCTACCTCATAGTTTAAATTACTAGTTTTCATATTAGCTATATGGAGTCTCCATTACATAGAATATTTTTTGCATCTTGCAAGTTGGACTCCTTAGGATAGGTCTAAAGTCATAAATAAATTCCAACAGTAAAAACTATATCTAGTCTACTTGTTTTGATGTATAGTAAAGAGACAATAATTTCTCAATACTTGTCTAAACTACGGATGGACTTGGTTTGTCAATATCTAGTTTTGTAGCGGTCCTAATGGAGTATATGTAGCGACCCTTTTAAAAGACACTTAACTTACTTGCGACACTCAAAAGTGATTAACGAGGGCATACTGATTTTAATCTAGTAGAGGGATTAGATTCATAACGAACTTCAACTAAAGAAAAAATTAAGCAGCTAACCGACCAGATCTTCATGCATATATTAGCCTCACACTCGAAGGTGAAATAACAAGAATATCACAAGCTTCCGAGTACCGAAATCAACCGGCTCATGCTTCACACAACTTTCAAGACATATAGCAAACTAGTATATTACAAGGCTTGTGTTTACACACCCCAAAAAGATAAAAATGTACAACCATACTTATATTACAACCCATGGTGACATGACCAAATCAGCCCTCAAAATTCATGTAAATATACAACACAAAGATCATGTACAAGTCCCAAGGTTTGTACAAACTATATATGCCTATATGCAAATGCGATCTTCCTTAAGGCTTTCAAAATCTCCATCTTCAATGGCCAACTTCAAGCATCATCGCGAACAACCTCTACGATAGAAACAACTATCGCTAAGCATATAACTTAGTGGTGTAAAAACTATATGTTTGGAGCCCTCAAATTCAACAAATTATCATTCTCAAGTCAAGGGCAGCACGATCGAAACAAAATCAATAAATCAAGTAAACAATATACAAGGAGTATCAAGTTCAATAATTAAAGGTCCAAAAGTCAAGAATGCTCCTACCACAACTTTTCAAGAGATTCAATAACAAGGCTCACCCAATATATACATCATGTCGTCACACTAAGCACGAGAAGGTATCAAGAAGGATCAACGCCCTACATCAAGAAGGGTCAAAACCCAATAATCAAGAGAACCAAGAACCATATTAAAAATGGCTTCCTAGTTTGTACTTAAAATGGACAACTTCCACTCTTACGACGAACTAAAAATCCAGAGTCAAGATGGCAAATGATCCGAACCAAGAGGAATGCCAATCGTGACGAAGTCACAGACACAAGAAGGACAAGGTCCCAACAAGAGTGCCAAGTGATCAGACAATCCGTACAAGTGGGCGAGTTACACAAGCGTATTTAATATCTTAAAGGATACCAACACGACAATGCAAAGTGACAAGGGGTAACCAAGGTACCAAGATAAACTTTCAGATATACCAGCAGGTAAAAAGAGTACAAGTACAAGTTTATACACAAACCTCAGTTCTTTAGCACACAAACAATCCAACAAAACTCCACGAGTCAAACCGTAGACCAAGCAGCGTATCAAAGTCTTCAACTTGTATACAAGGATATACAACCTTAAAAAATGAATTCAATAACTTATTTACTTTCTAGCAGCTCAATAATGATGACGT
>JAJOOS010023853.1:0-29052 GCA_029582725.1 Solanum chiquidenum
TTTTTTTCTCTTGCTCCCTTAGTCCCAATTTCCCCCTTTGATTATACTTATTGCTTATGGTCATTTTAATTGCTTCCGCGACCAAGGACGTGTAATGATACGCTATGAGGCTTGCTTGGGGTCCCTTTGGGTTCCCCATTCGCCGGTCACGTCTAGGCTCTAGGCTTGGGTCGTGACATCTTTATAGATGATATTTTATTTTTTTCCAGAAGTAGTGAAGACCATGATAAACACCTCTAGATTATCTTGCAAATTTTGAAGGAGAAAGAACTTTATGCTAAACTTTCTAAGTGTGAATTTTGGCTTGATAAAGTAACTTTTCTAGGACATGTTGTATCAACCGAAGGCGTGAAGGTGGATCCTAGTAAGATACAAACAGCTATTTAATGGAGACCTCCCAAAGGTCCAACTGAGGTCAGAAGTTTCTTGGGCTTAGCTAAATACTAGAGAAGATTTGTGAAAGAATTTTCCATTATCGCCTCCCCTTTGACTAAGCTCTTGCAGAAGAAAGTAAAGTTTATTTGGGATGACAAATGGCAAGAGAGCTTTGAAACTCTCAAATCCTTGTTTACTCAAGCGCCTATACTTATTCTACCAATTGAAAGGAAAGAATATGTAGTATACAATGATGTTTCTCACAGTGGTCTAGGATGTGTTTTGATGCAAGAAGGTAAGGTAATTTATTATGCCTCTCATAAATTAAAACTGTATGAATTGAATTTTCCTACTCATGATCTTGAACTTGATACTATAGTGTTTGCTTTAAAAATATGGCGGCATTATTTGTATCGAGAGAAATGTCATATATTCACTGATCACAAGAGTTTAAAGTATTTGGGTACTCAGAAGGAGCTAAACCTAAGACAACGTAGATGGCTTGAACTCATCAAGGATTATGAGTGCACGATTTATTATCATCAGGGTAAAGCTAATGTGGTTGCAGATGCATTAACTCGAAAATCCTTCGCAAGCATTTCTTTGAGTCATTTGCCCTTGCTTCTTGAGTTAAGAGCCATAAATATTATTTTTGATGAGTCCACAGATTGGACTCATTTAGGGCTTTATTTTAATAGAAATTGTGTCCTCAAATGCTTATTTTATATCAATATCTGATGAAAACCTTTAAGTTTCAGGTATTTGAAGTTTGAAGGAATGCATGGACACTACTTTGCAAAAAGGAACGAAAAGTCTGAAAAGAACGAGAAAATGAAGTCCTGAGGATCGTCAAGCATACTTGACGAATCACCATAGGGATGCACTCCGCCCTTTGTTCCAGTATGCGAAGCCCTGAAGGAAGTAGATCAAAAGGCGAAAAAAGGAACAATCGGCCTGTCGCCGAATAGTTCCGCGAAGCAGTACTATGTCACCCAATGACACAGATCACAACGATGCCGAAGGACAGTGAAAGACGGTGATAAACTACACCAAAGGGTGAATTGTCGAGTTGATCGGTGATTTCGACTAATGTCACCGAGTGATCCGCCATAGCACATATTTTTAAAAACTATAAATACTCGTTGAGAGTTATAGCTTAGTATGAGATTTTAGAAAGATACTTTAGTGTAAATTTTCGACAATATAATTTTTAGTACTTTTTACTCTCAAGTTTGGAGAGGGTTTTGGATAACTTAAAGAAAGGAGTTTATCTTCCCCAAGTTGGAAGTGGGTCTCCTCTATTCATCTTCCTTTGCTTAAATCAAGGTTTAATTTCTTATACCTATTTGATTTCACTATTATTTTAGGTGTATTTTGTTATTTCTTGATGTGTGGGTAAAACCCCCCATTCTTGGGGTGTGATTTAGCAAATATATGTTGATATTATTGTTGGGTCTTTCTTGCTGATAGGTTAGATGTATTTTAATGGTGATTTCACCTAGTTGTTGTGGTTTAATTTAATGGGTTTGTAGTTGCAAATACAAAGCCACCCATGTATTTTTGGCTTGCCCGAGATGGAGGTCGCGAAACCAAGACCACTAGACTGATAGCCTAAGGAGTGGGTCGACATGAGATTCAGCCCGAGAGGGTGAGCCCTAGTCTTATATCCTAACACTCATCTCGAGAGAATCAGTGGGGTAAGGTGTAGGCTGGTCTTCATGCGGCAAATAGGTGTCTGAGAGGAACACATTTGAAACGGAGTAAGTCGCCCGGGAGGTAACTTATTTCCATCTAAAGCTTAGCCTAGTCACTATTATCTTGAAAATTTCCTATCGAAAGCATGTACGCAACCTTTTTTCTCAACTTGTATTGCGGTCACACCCCAAGAACTCGTCCCCATACTTGATTTTCTTGTTATTTTTGCTTTTTTAGCTATACTTGTGACAAAACACCAATTTTATATTTGACACTTTTGTGTCCCCCATTTTAATTTATAATGTATTTATTATTTAATGTCTTTAGCTAGGACTAGTTAGAACTAGATTTTATTTTTCTATCAATTCTCAAAACCGCTCCTTTGGTACACGACCCCAACCCTCGGTTGGGTTACAATATTATCAATGATCGTAGACACTCGAACCGTAGTTAGTGTCATATGTCACGATAAGCATCAAAATGGCGCCGCTGCCGGGGAGTGATGTTACTTGAGAATTCTTAGATTAGTAGAATTGTTGTTCTTTTTAGTTGTAGTTACTCACTTAAGTTATAGTTTTGTTTTGCGGTTTGTTTGTATCCAAACAGGGGAGGTGAGCATGGCGAGCAACACTTGGAAGCCTATGGAGTTTCCCCCCATTAGAGGTGATGTTGTTCCGGGATCGTATCCTCACTTTCAAACAAGTGGAGGATGAACAGATTCACAAATCATGGGCAAGGTTTAATGAAATCAATCAATGCCTAAATCAAGGTATTATTGACATAGCTCTCCTTGACTGTTTCTACAAAAATCTTGGTCAAGGAAACAAAAGGTTGGTCGAACAACTTATTCCGGGAGGCATCGCAAAATAGCCATATGTGATAGTAGCACAACTGCTTAATCAAATGGCTGAGATGAATCAAGAAGTAGAAAAGGACTTCATGTTGGCCGCCCTAATGACTCAGATGGATGAGTTGGCAAAAAAGATGGTGAAGATCGAGGTCCAGAGTAAGAGTAAGGATAAACACATCCCTCCTCATGAGCGAAGAAGTCTCAAGGACAATGAGGTTAAAAGTCTTGAGGGAAAGCTCTCAATCATTCTCCACAAGGTGAATGAGCAAGATAGAAAGCTGAAAGAAATGAAGGAAGACATTGAAGGAATGAACCGGATGCTTTGGTCTCATTCCAGAGTTGTCCAGCTACTAGAGAACCTCATGGGTTGTGCGTCGCCCAATCTCCACCCGAAATAAAATGAGGGATTACCTGGTGTTACTAAGGCTAACCCCACAAGTGGAATTTGAGTACTGATTTGCGTCTTGCCGCGACGTTAACTAAGGCGTTGTCTGGGAGGCAACCCAAAACCCCTTACTATTTTATATTTACGTATTGGTAAAATAATGATGTGTTGTGGTATAGGTTGAAATGTGAAAAGTGCTCAAAAAGTGCAGGGTAATAAGCAACAGATCCAAATGGCGAGTCGCTGAAGAGGTCGGTGAACTCGTCCTTATTCGCTGTTTGACCCCAACTATTTCCAAAGTTGAAGCCTGTAAAACTCTGCGAGCATGTGAACTAATTGGCGCATCGCCAACTCTGTTGGCGATCATGATAGTGACCGCCGTTTGAACTCCCAGGTTTATTGGAAAGTTTTGTAAAACTCGAAGAAACAAGTGATTGCTCGGTGACACGTCAACTGGTTCGGCGATTTAGACTGATATCGCCGAGTACACAGGAATTGGACGGCACTTGAGTAAAGCTGAAGCAAGGTGGCTGTGAAGAGCTTGCTGAATTACTCAACCACTCGCTTAACGTCCCCACTTCGCCTTTTTTTTTAATGCTATAATTTTAGAAGGTCTACACCCAAAAGTCACAGAAGGACCATGCCGCCCTGACAGATGGAGCAACCGCATACCCAGGAACACTACTCTACCTCCATGTTTGTCCTAGTTATTTTTAGTTTTGGGTACTGTTAATTGCATTTGAGGACAAATTGCTTTTCATTTGTGGTGGGGTGAGACTCATCTTCTGTGTGCTATTTGTGATTCGTGCTCTGTATATATTTGGGTTGTCTGTTTTTAATTATGTTATATATTGCCTTTCGTGGATGTTTGAGCTCATGGCTCCTCTTTTTTATTTTAATTGATGCAAATTTTGACTCTTCCGAAAAAAATTTGTTTTTCAAAAAATTTCGCTATCGCTTGTGTTGAAAGTGGTTGTTCTCTTGCAAAATTTAAGTCTTAGTTCCGATCAATACTGATGACTTGAATAGTGCTCTCAATCCAACGAACATGAATGTGCGGCGATGACGAGACCAAATGAAGTTGCATAGACAATATGTGAATTCTTTGTATCTTATTGTGATTAGCCGTTTATCGAATTGATTCTCTTGTAATGACCGTTGCACACTAGCGAAAGTCTGTAGTCTTGTTAGACTTAAGTGTCGATGCCTTGTGTGATTAGCTTACTTTGAATTATGCATGAATAAACCTATAATTTTCCTCGTTAGTCTGATTGATTTAGAAAGGTGTGCTCTTGAGATGATCTTAGGCAACTTTAAAGAGTGTGGGCCAAATTTTACATATACCTCTTTTGTGGCCTCCCCGTGAGCGTGTGAAACTCTTTTGAACACCCCTTGAGTCTTACCTTTCTTTGAAAGAAACTTGATGAACCCTAAACCTTACTGGACCCACTACTTATAATCCTCTTGATTTGTGGTTTAGTGAATAGCCAACTTAGGCCAAAAGCCTAAGTTGGGGGTGTGTTGAAAAAGAGAAGGAGAAGTCAAGAAGTACAAGAAAAAGTCTCTCTAATCCATGGTATTGCAAAACAAAATATATATATGTATATATATTTTTTAATTTTTGAATAAAGGTGCAAAAGGAATTGGGTTTCCAAGCAATACATGGAGAGTGAATGAACGGATGACTTAGAAGAACTGGAAGAAAAAGTGACAAGGGAAAGGAAAAGGACTTTTTGAGAACATCACATCTCACGAGGATGAAGAAGTCACTGAGCCTAAATGACCATACCTTTACACTCAGCCCCATTACATGCCTTGAAAAAACCTTTTTGATCTTGAGTAAGCTGAATCGAAAGTCGATTGGAAAATAAGGGCAAACCTATGGGTGAAAACATGCATTGTGTTCCTCTCTTTGAGTGTGAGCGTTGCATATGATTCCTGGTCCTAAATTAAGTAGCCTCTATGTGTGAATATGGAATCATTTTTGTGTGAGGGCAATTAGATACTTTCGTTGAGCTTGAACATACATTAGTAGAAAGTATTGTGAACATGAGAATCTTTGATATTGGTGTGTCACAACTTGAATCTTTTGAGTACACAGTTGAATCTTTGCATAAGTAGTTTGAAGTCTTGTTGTGTACATTCATGATTGAGTATTGTGTCGCACTATTTTAGACATCCTTTTTGAAACAGCTGAACTTTAGTTTGCTTGAGGACAAGCTAAAGTTTAAGTTGGGGGTGTTGATGAGTCCACAGGTTGGACTCAGGTAGGGCTTTATTTTAATAGATATTGTGTCAATTGCTTATTTTATCTCAATATCTGATGAAAACCTTTAAGTTTCAGGTATTTGAAGTTTGAAGGAATGCATGGACACTACTTCGCAAAAAGGAACGAAAAGGCTGAAAACAACGAGAAAATGAAGGCCTGAGGATCTCCAAGCATACTTGGTGAATCGCCAAAGGGATGCACTCCGCCCTCTGTTCCAGTACGCGAAGCCCTAAAGGAAATGGATCAAAAGATGATTAAAGGAGCAGTCAGTGTGTCACCGAATAGTTTTGCGAAGCATTACTGTGTCTCTCAATGACACAGAGCACAACGATGCCGAAGTGCAGTGCAAGATGGCGCTGGACTACACCGAAGGGCGAATCACCGAGTTGATCGGCGATTTCAACTAATGTCACCAAGTGATCCGCCACAACACATATTTTTTAAGACTATAAATAGTCGTTGAGAGTTATAGCTTAGTATGAGATTTTAGAAAGACACTTTAGTGTAAATTTTAAACAATATAATTTTTAGTACTTTTTACTCTCAAGTTTGGAGAAGGTTTTGGAAAACTTGAAGAAAGGAATTCATCTTCCCCAAGTTGGAAGTGGGTCACCTCTATTCATCTTCCTTTGCTTAAATCAAGGTTTAATTTCTTATACACATTTGATTTCACTATCATTTTAGGTGTATTTTATTATTTCTTGATGTGTGGCTAAAATCCCCATTCTTGGGGTGTGATTTAGCAAATATGTGTTGATATTATTGTTGGGTCTTGCTTGCTGATAGGTTAGATGTATTTTATTGGTGATTTCACCTAGTCGTTATGGTTTAATTTAATGGGTTTGTAGTTGCAAATAAAAAGCCACCCATTTATTTTCGGCTTGCCCGAGAGGGAGGTCGCGGAACGAAGACCACTAGATTGATGGCCTAAGGATTGGATCGACATGAGGTTGAGCTCGAGAGGGTGAGCCCTAGTCCCATATCCTAACACTCAGCTCGAGAGAGTGAGTGGGGTAAGGCGTAGGCTAGTCTTCATGCGGCAAATGGGTGTCCCAGAGGAACGCATTTGAAACGAGGTAGGTTACCCGAGAGGGAACTTATTTCCATCTAAAGCTTAGCCTAGTCATTATTATCTTGCAAATTTCCTAGCGAAAGCTTGTACCCAACCTTTTATCTCAACTTGTGTTGCGGTCACACCCCAAGAACTCGTCCCCATACTTGAGTTTCTTGTTATTTTTGCTATTTTAGCTATAATTGTGACGAAACCCCAATTTGATATTTGACACTTTTATGTCCCCACTTTTAATTTACAATATTTGTATTCATTAATGTCTTTAGCTATGACTAGTTAGAACTAGATTTTATTTTTCTATCAATTCTTAAAACCGCTCCCTTGGGACACGACCCAAACCCTCGGTTGGGTTACTATATTATCGATGATCGTAGACACTCGAACCATAGTTAGTATCGTTGGTCACGATAAGCATCAATTCTACACTTAATTCAAATGGTTCGGTTATTGCTAATTTGCAAGTAAATAAAATATTAGTTGAACAGGTGAAAGAAGCACAAAAGTTAGATGAGAAACTTTTAAAATTGACCAGAGAAGTTCAAAATGGGGAAAAAGATGATTTTATATTAACGGAGGATGGTGGCTTATTTTATAAAAATAGGTTTTGCATCCCTAATGATGACAAATTGAGGAGAGAAATACTGAATGAAGCACATAGTTCACCATATGCAATGCATCGTGAAGGTACAAATATGTACCAGACCATCAAAGAACATTATTGGTGGAATGGTATGAAGAGAGACATTGTGGAGTTCATTTCAAAATGTTTGGTTTGTCAACAAGTAAAGGCAGAACATCAGGTACCAGTTGGGTTACTACAGCCCTTGTCGATGCCAGAATGGAAATGGGAGAGAATAACTATGGACTTTGTGTCTGGACTTTCTCACACTCGAAGAAATCATGATGCAATATGGGTGATAGTGGATAGGCTAACCATGAGTGCTCACTTCTTAGCAATTAGGATGGATTATTCACTTGAGCGTTTAGCCGAATTGTACACTAATTAAAATGTAAGACTACATGGGATCCCTGTGTCTATTATATCTGACCGAGACCCAAGGTTTTCATCTAGATTTTGGGGTAGCTTGCAGGAAGCTTTGGGTACTAAGTATAAATTTAGCATTTCGTTCCATTGTCAAACAGACGGCCAGTCAAAAAAAGTGATACAGATTTTGGAGGATATGATTTGTGCTTGCATTATGGAGTTTGAGGGTAGTTGGGACAAACACTTGTCTTTGATAGATTTTTCTTACAATAACAGTTACCAATCGAGTATTGGAATGCCTCCCTATGAAGCTTTGTACGGAAGAAAGTGTCAGACCCCTCTTTGTTGGATTGAAGTTGGTGAAAGAAAACTT
The DNA here is from genome assembly GCA_029582725.1 of Solanum chiquidenum. Taxonomy (NCBI): domain Eukaryota; kingdom Viridiplantae; phylum Streptophyta; class Magnoliopsida; order Solanales; family Solanaceae; genus Solanum; species Solanum chiquidenum. The sequence goes on from JAJOOS010023853.1 coordinate 8,005, forward strand.
ATTGGTCCTGAAATTGTGCAACAAACAGAGGACAAGGTAAAAATTATCAAGGATCATCTACAGATTTCTTCGGATAGACAAAAGTCGTACGCTGATCTTAAAAGGCGTGATACTGAATATCAAGTTGGAGATAAAGTATTCTTAAAGGTGTCTCCATGGAAAACTATTATGAGATTTGGCCAAAAAGGAAAACTTAGTCCCCGATTTATTGGAACTTATGAGATACTTGAAAGGGTTCGACCTGTTGCATATAAATTGGCTTTGCCACCTGAGTTAGACAAAATCCACAATGTCTTCCATGTTTCTATGCTCAGAAGATATCGTTCTGATCCATCTCATGTTCTTCCAGTTGAATCTATTGAGGTTAATCCTGACTTGACGTATAATGAATAACCTATCCTAATTCAAGCTCGAGAAGTAAAACAACTTAGGAACATGAGAATCCCCTTAGTAAAGGTACTTTGGAGGAACCATTCTGGAAAAGAAGCTACGTGGGAGAGAGAAGAAGACATGAGGACCCTGTATCCGCACTTGTTCCGGGACTAGTGTAAGGTAAATTTTGAGATGAAATTTCTTTATGGGGGAGAGAGTTGTAACAACCCGAAATTCTAACCAAGATTCGCATGTCGATTTACAGTTGCTTAATTACTACAATATGTTTTATTCTCATTTGGGGAACTTGAAATTTTGTGATATTTGCAAACTTACTTAACATAAATTGTGATCGTAATATAAGGGATTGTATTGGGGTATTTACGTAATATTCTAATTATAATTATGCATAACTTGAAATGGACATGAGGGCTATACAGATAGGTATATATGTATGCATTTTGGGCAGCACACTTTTATTTAGGCTGCCACCTTTTAGTGACAGATGTACATGTGATAAGCTTCACTTTTGAGACTACATTTTAACACCTCCTCTAGTGAAATTCGTTTCACCTGAAGTCTAAGAACCTTAGAACATTATTTAACCAGTTGATCTTCAAAATCAGAAGATAAAAACTTGGTCCTTTTGGCAGGAATTCGAGACACACACTTCTCTTTGGTAATTGATGAAATCTGTTTCTGAGCGGGTAGTGTTTGGTAGTTTAAGCATATCTCGTTCTGTAAATAAATATTATTTGGAAAACTAATTCATATACCTACAACCTTTATGTTTATATTAAACTCTAATTTCGCTGTTATGAATACAAAATACGGGACACAACATAGGACAAGTTCTGTCCAGATTTCGGAATCAGAAATCCTGTATGATCAACTGTTAGTGTTTTGGTTATATCTTTTTGTACGAAATATATTTTGATGTGATTCTTCATTATTTACAACCTTAAGAGAGGTATCTACATCTTTCATGAAGGATATAAATCTTTCCCATTTTCCAATGCAAATCTAAGTTGCGATGTGAGGTACGAGGCTGGCCAGAATTACTGTTTTGGGAGCATAGTCGTGAACAAGTTGAGGATCTTGATACGTTGGTTGGTCTACGGTTTGAACTCTTGAAGTTGTATTGGACTGTTTCTATGCTAAAGCATTGAGGTTTGTGTATAAACTTGTACTTGCACTCTTTTTACCTGCTGGTATAACTGAAAGTTTATTTTGGTACCTTGGTTACCTCTTGTCACTTTGCATTGTCGTGTTGGTATCCTTTAAGTCATTGAGGACAATTGTGTAACTCGCCCACTTGTATGAATTGTTTGATCACCTGACACTGTTGTTGGGACCTTGTCCTTCTTGTGGCTCTGACTTTGTCACTATTGGCATGCCTCTTGATTCGTATCATTTTCCATCTTGACTCTGGATTTTTAGTCCGCCTTAAGAATGGAAGTTGTCCATTTTAAGTATGAACTAGAGAGACATTTTTCATATGGTTCTTGGTTCTCTTGATTATTGGGCTTGACCCTTCTTCATACAGAGTGTCGGCCCTTCTTTATACCTGCTTGTGCTTGGTGTGATGACATGATGTATATATTGGGTGATCCTTGTTATTGAATCTCTTGAAAAATGGTGCTATGACCGTTCTTGACATTTGGATCTTTAAATATCGAACTTGATTTTCTTTGTATATTGTTTACTTAATTTATTTATTATGTTTCAATTGTGCTGCCCATGACTTGAGAAAGGTAGCTTGGTCAATCTGAAGGCCCTTAACCTATAGTTCTTACACCACTAAGATATATGTTTAGCGATAGTTGTTTCTATCGTAGGGAATGTTCGAGAGGATGCATAAAGCTGGCCATTGGAGATGGAGATTTTGAGAGTCTTAAGGAAGATCACATTTGCATATAGACATCTATATTTTGTATAAACCTTGAGACTTGTACATGATCTATGTGTTGTATATTTACATGAAAATTTGAGGGCTAATTTGATCATGTCACCATGGGTTGTAATATAAGTATGGCTATATGTTTTGTTCTTTTTGGGGTGTGTAAACTCAAGTCTTGTAATATAGTAAATTTACTATTTTCTTTGAATGGTTGTGTGAAGCATGAACCGGCCAATTAGGGTACTCTGACGTTGGTAACATTCTTTTTATGTCATTTTTAAGTGTGAGGATAATGTATGTGTGAAAATCTCGTAAGTTATTTGCTGAGATTATCTTGGAAGGATTTTTCCACCATAAGTTAAAATTCTACGCAGTTTTAATTTGACGAAAATAAATGTTTAAATAGGCAAGATGCACATCCTTAACTATTTTTTTTTAACCTAATCCCCCTACTAGATTTTAATCAATACTCCCTACATTAATCTCTTTTAAATGTTGCAAGTGTTAGAGTAGATTCTTTATTAAGTGGTAGTATCCTTCAAAAAGGGTCGCCTACAAAAGCTCTGAGAGTAAGGCTTGTAGTCATGAATGTTGATTACTAGGGTTTTGAAAGTAAAGCAATTATGATGATGGTAGACTACTAGATAGAGTTATTGTGGAAGGACTTTACCCACATGACCTAGACTATGAAAGTATGAGATTATGAATGTTCCTATAGAACTTATGTAAATGCTTTATGAACACTTTGAGAGTGAAGTGTCTATGACTATGATATGTTGTTGTGTTGTTGAAAGGATATTCTCGTATACACACTTAGGCTTGAATATGCTAGGAGATGAAAGGTTCTCTCACATAGAATGATTCTAGGTTGAAAGACTTACTCACCTAAAATGAATCAAAGCATGTTAGACCAAAATAGCTTGGAGTTGTCACATAATATCCCTTAATGAATAGCTTGACATGGTAAGACAAGACCATCTCAAGGGTAGCTCGAGTATATGACCTTATGGTAGCCTTAATTTGAGAAATCACAGTCTTGGTAAGGGTAGCTTGCACTAATGGTCATATAATGCTTGCATGATAGCATGACTTTATTAGGCCAAACCTCTTCATTGGTAGCTAGGATGATGAAATAATACCCTTCCATGTGTAGCTTGGTCTTGCATGATAGTTTTACTCCTTTGGTAGCATGGTCTAGCCTAGTATGGTGCTATTCCTTTGGTAGAATGGTCTAGCCTAGTATGGTGCTATTCCATGGTAGCTTGTATAGTCCAATATGTTGAATATTCCTTGGTAGCTTGGTCTAGCCTAATAAGGTTCTATTCCTTGGTAGTCTAGAAACGAATAATAGTAATAATTTAAGTATGATAGCCTAAAGTGGTACTTAGTATGGGTATGATTATGGGGTCTTATCCATACATTGAACAAGTATAACTTGAATCTACTTATGAAGTGTTATCTTATATGTTATATTCTTAGCTTAGATTGTTTCTATAGTCGCCTTCCATGATATGTTTGACTAAAGATGAAGATCCCCTTGTTTATGAGAATTAAGCTAAGGATGAACCATAAGATGGTAAGTATGATTATGATGGCCAAAGGGGATACTTAGCATGGATGGGATTATGGAGTCTTATTCATGCATTGCACAAGTATACTTGGAGGTTACTTGAGAAGTAGTTCTCTTATGATATGAAGGACAAAGGGTTGAATAATGCTTATATTATGCCTATGTTGGAGATTATGCCTATGACTATATTATTGTCTATTATGCTTATAGTTTATGTTTCATGAAGTATGTCTTATGATTATGACATATGTCTTATGTTGACTAACCCTTATGTTATGCTCTTATGATGGTATGCTAACTATCATATTTAGTACATTTTGTACTAACGCATACTCTTGCCTACATTCTTATGAAATGTAGGGTTCGGCGATCTTGAGTTCCATCTTTGAGGCTAGGTTCTTAGTAGGAGCAAGGAGTTGAAAATTGGTGAGTCCTCATAGAATCGAGGATGAAACCACCATTTCCTTTGTGTCTTTCTTTTATGTTTAAGACTATTGTGTGGGCTGTGTCCCAAGAGTTACTTGAAGTTATTTTAGATTGTTTGAGACAAAGTGTTAAAGACTTCCTCTTTGTTTATAAAGTACTTCGAATGTATGGAAAACGTTTTAAATTTCTGCACTTTTCTATTATCTTATGTTATGATATGCTAAGTGGCTTGTGTGAGACCCCTTCGGGGTCGAGTACGCCATGTTACATCTAGGGTGTACCCCTGGGTCGTGACGCATCATGTGTGTGATAAAAAATGTACGATTGTAGATAAGTTGAACTAAGTGTGCTTCGTTACTAAATCCGAAACTGCTAAAGAAAATGCACCAAGTGTGGTTCCTTGTCAAAGGCGCAACTGTAAGAGAATATGCATCATGTGTCATTCGTCATCAAAGCCACAACTTCAAAAGAAGATGAATATTGTGTGGTTTGTCATCAAAGATGCATTTTTAATGGAAGATCCATCAACTGTGGTTATCCTAAAACAAAGCTGTAATCACCAAGTATGATTTGTCGTCAATGTCACAACTACAAATGAAGATCCACCAAGTGGTTTGTCACTAATTATAATAACGCCTCATATATTATTATTTTTGTCTGATATTGAGACTGTTTGTAGTTCATTGTAAATGAGCAAAAAAAAAGGAGGTGATGTATCTCACGGTGCCAATCAATAACACGAAGCTTCAAAGTGGTCTAATGAAAATTATTGCATATGTTTTCACACTCGTGAAGATAAATATGGTCCTATTGGTTTAAAACTTTTGTATTTTATCTACATACATATGATGAAAATAAAATTAAATCAATACAAAAATAAATATACTGCTCTTCAGGGTAGATGCATAGAAGTGAACTCACGAATGTTGTCCAAAGTCAATTGGATTGCTAACTTTAGAAAAACTTAATTTTGTCAATCGATAAGAAGTTTGACTTTGATTTTTTCTATATGTTGTAGGCTTAAGAAACTATTTTCTATAGAATCAAGATGCTCTCCATTCGAGCTCCCTACACCAATATATATACGTTTTGGTGAGACTCCACAAATCTGGAAATTAATAGTGACAGAATCCAAGGCCAAATTCAAAATATAATTCTCATCAATCAATTTGGAGTTATAACGTTGCTTTAGGATGTTGTAGACTTTGAAGTCTAGTTTCTATAGAATCAAGTTGATTGTCATTTAGAATCTCCTGAACCAAGATAGAGACGTTTTTGTGAGACTGCATAGAGGTGTAAAAATGACAAATTTAATATATAAAACTTCAAAAAATAATTCTCATCAATTCATAAGGATTTTTATTTTAAGTTTCAGCTATGCCATAGCTCTATGAGTCTAGTTTTTGAAAAATCAAACGAATCGTGATTTTAACGTTTTTAAAACAAATTATGAATTTTGTACCGCTTATGCACTGTGCTGAAACAATGTGACTAAAATTTAATTGGATAATGCCACAAATTTACAATCAACAAACGCAAGGGAATGAATATTTAAAGAAATCAAAAGTACAAAAATTGTGTTCCTACAAATTACGAAAAAACAATATTTGAAATAAAATTATAGTAAGTTTTTCTAGGAACCAAATGTTGGTAGGTTTCTATAGGAATCAAGTTATGAAAAATTCAATTGGAATCAAGTTATGGAAAATTTTCAATTGGAATCAAACATGGAACCTTTTCAAAAACATCATAAGAAAAATATATTTTATGAAAACTTGTAATCTTGTCTTTAAAGGTTTTACAAGTCAAACACGCAGGGGGCATTTGTAGACAATGACATTTTATTGATAAATCCATATTATTTTTTTGAATAATCCATAAATTCATGATATACTGACCAAGACAAATTACTGGTTAATTGTCACGACCCAAGGGTACCCCCTAGACGTATAATGGCGTATAGAACCCCGAAGAACTCCATACAAGCCACTTAGTATATCATAACATAAGCAATAGAACAATAAGAGTAAAAACGCATTTCAAGACTAAAATTTTCATAAAAAAATGGAAGTGTAGACTCTAATTATCAACACACCCATCTATTACAATGTCTTGAATGAAAAAGGAGCATAACACATACAACATTGTTCAATAATGGAAATACATGAAACAAAACTACAATATAGGAAAAATACATCCTCGAACCGTGAGGACTCACCAACAAGTTAGGAGAATAAGCAAGTCCAAGCTTTACCCACTACGATGATCACTTTGAGAACTGGACCCTACACTTGAGAAAAGTGTAGGAAAAGTAGGCGTTAGTACAAAAATGTATTGAGTATGATAGTCATGCATAAAAATATCGAAAACATGCTAAAAGGGACATTTCATTTGAAATCATGCCATTTACTAAGTTTAAACATCATCATGAAGATAGTAGGAAAGCATAAGTCATAAACATAATCAATACATAGATCATCATAACATAAGATAAACACTTCATAGATACCCTCAAGGCATACCTGTGCAATGCATGGATAAGACCCCATAAATCTCACCCATGTTAAGTAGAACCATACTCTTAGCTTAAGTGGATCCATTAGCTAAATAACCTGTGGGGGCACATAATTTATGGGATAAGGGGATTGCTACTAGAAATCCGGGCTCTACTATCATGAGGGCTTCCATTCCAAGTGATTGCTCCTAGAAACCCGGCCTCAACTAACATGAGGGCTTCCATCTCATATCAATATCCACTCGGTGCTAAGAATTAATTCCCACAGAGTACTTATTAAGTCTTGACTTAATTCATATTCATGGAAGAATGTCTTGATACTCAATCCAACATAATTCATAAGATAGCTCATAGATCATGCGTGAGAATAACCTTTCATTGTCCATGTCTTCATATAGATTCTATAGGTGAGAAAGCCTTCCAATCCTAGAATCATCATAGTGTGAGAAAACCTTTCACATCATATCATAATCATACATAATTGTGTATATGAGAATATCCTTCCAACAACCCAACAACTACATCATAATCATAGACACTTCACTTTCAAAGTGTTCATAAAGCATATACATAACCTTCATAAAAGATGCATAATATCATATATTGCCCTTTCAAGGTTCAAGGCTCATATACAATCAACACATCTAGAATTACTAAATTAGACATGGATATCATCATAATTTAAGTAACCCAACCACTACATGCATAACTTCATAACATTCTTCTATAATCAACAAACCCACCTCAAAAGATCATAATTGTGAAATATGGGGATTACATGGATTCTAGGGGATACAACATAAAAACCATAAGAAATCATAAATTCATACCTAACATAACATAATTCAATCATTATAAGAGATTTTGAAAGGAACACATGACTTTGGAATCAAACCATAACTTTTGGGAATTTCTATCTTTAAATTTGAGATTTTGAAGTGGCTCCATGGATGAAAGATCTCCATGGATGAAGGAATGCCATAGCTTAGCATTAAACCCAATGAATTTGAGTAGAAAACCTTGCTCCTTGAAACCTAGCTCCAACTTCCTTCTTCTTATTCCTTGAAGTTCTAGAGAGAGAATATTTTGAGAGGATGAAGTTTTGGGAATAGTTTTGGGTTTTAGAAATAATGAGGAGAATGACTTAATTTAGGAGTCTAAAATCCATATATAGCAGGTCCTAGTAAGGATAAAACAACACCACTTAATATTAATTAAAACCGGAAAACCCCAAAGTGCCCTAAATTTAACTAGTAAACCAGCTCTGAGGTCACCACCCACGGACCCTCACAGAAGGACCAAGGTTGGACCCACGGCCCGTGCTGATGAACCGTGGTTTGGATTTTGGGAGTTGATTTTTTGGGTGCTAGACCCTCGACTCCCAACCACAGACTGTGGACCCACCCACGTGGCGTGGTTCTTGGTCTTATGTTTCACTACCTCACACAGTCCCCAGGATGCTCACCTACGGGCTCAGCCACATGACGTGGGTCCAACCACTGCCCGTGGGTCCCCCTCGTGGGTGACACCTAGAGGTTCTGCAAAATTGCTACTCTCTCTTCTTCCGGTTACAGGTAGTTATATTCATGACTCTAAGCCTCACGTTAAGCTCTAGTTTAGCCTACTAATTTTCGGGGTGTTACATTAATAAAGTCAGATTAATGTTAAAGTCAAAATATTTGACTTAAATAAAGTCCAAATAACATTTGGGTCAGCCCAGTAAGTTCACTAGACGAGCCAAACTCAAGCTATTCAAGTCTAAGCTACTCTAAAAATACTTGAAGACCGAAATACGCCCAAAACCAAAGCTCACAACTATATAAATGGGTCTTCATAAGACCAAAAAGAAGAAGAAGAGAAATACATACAGAATCATTGCACTCCATTGGTTATCTTCAAGTCTTCCGTATAGAAAAAGTCTTCGCTCATTTGTTGAGCTGCAAGTATTTCATCAAATGAACAACCATCATGAACAAAAGAATCTGGGTATTATATCTCTTTTTTTTAAAGATTGCATAAAGAGTGTAACATTTGCACAAATTCAAATGAAAAAACTATTGTTTGCTTGTTATTTTTATTTTCATGTTTGTTGTATTTCAGGAACAAAATTTTCCATATTTGATTTCAATAAAAATAAATCCATAACTTGATTCTAATGGAATTTTTCATAACTTGATTTCTAATGAAACTTATCATAATTTAGTTCCTAGGAAAACTTACCACAATTTTGTTTCAAATATAAGTTTTTCACAATTTTTAGGAACACAATTTTATGTACTTTTGAATTCTATAAATACCCATGCTTTTAAGGTGGTTGATTGTCAATTTGTGGCATCATAAATTTCAATTTTCGTCACCTTTTCAGCTCAGTACACTTGTGGTAGAAAATTCATAACTTGTTGTAGAAATGTGGAAATCATGATTCGTTTGATCTTTCTGGAAACTAGACTCATAGAGCTACAACATATGCAAAAGTCAAAATCAAAACCATTTTCGATTGATGGAGATTATTTTTTGAAGTTTTGTATCAAACCTATCTTTTTTTAACAGCTCTATCCAATCTCATTTAAATATCCTATCTTTGAGTAAGATATTCTGAATTATGAGCAACTTGATTCTATAGAAACTGGACTTAAAATCTAGACCATATCCAAAATTCAAGGTAAGAATCTTCTTGGATTGATGAGAATTAATTTTTGAAGTTGTTCTTCAATTCTATTATTATTATTATTATTTTGTAGATTTGTTGAGTCTGGCCAAAACGCATTTATATTAATGTAGGAGAGCTCGAGTTAGTAGATACTTAATTATATAGAAAATAGACTCTTAAGTATATAACATATCTAAAAAACAAATCCAAAGTTCTTATGGACTACCCAAAATATATTTTTGTAAGGATAGCTATCAAATTACTTTGTACAACGTTCATGAGTTTACTTCTCTAGATCATCGTTGAAGAGACGCATATTGATTTTTGTATTTCTTGAGAATTTTGACATTAACTATATGGAGAGAAAATATAAAACTTTTAAGATAATAAGATCATATTTTTTATGATGAGTGCAGGAATATATGCAATAATGTTTACCATATTGATTCGAAGCTTCGTGCTATTGGTACTGTGAAACACATCTCCTCCTCCTTTTCTTTTGTAGGTTTACGATTGATCATAAACAATATCAATATTAAATCAAGAAAATATAATGTGAGGTGGAATCTATAATAAGTGAGGAAACACTTGGTGCATTTATGAGTTTAGATTTACACTCATCAAAGGCCTATTTAGCTCAATAATTACTGTCCTCAATACCTAATTATGTTTTATTCTGAAGATAATATGATTATTTGCAGCCATTAAGGCTAAAGGACGAGGCAAAGATGAAGGTTTGAGAGAATGGTAAAAAATATGAAAAAGAAGTGTAAACTTTAAAAATATTAAAAGAAGTGTAACAAGAAGGGAAAATCGCTCAATGGGTATGACCTCACCAAATTGACACTGCAAACCTCTTGAATTAGTTGAGGCATGTCAGCGAACTCCAAACTTAAAGGTGATACGCCGAATGAGAAAGGCGAACACACTAACCATCACTAATGGCGACAGTACAAGGAGAAAAATTGAAGGCTAGAAAGTCAAACAAATGTGATACTCGGTGATTCGCCTAATGTGACAGGGAAACTCGAAAGAACTCACTGACTCAGGTTCATATACATGAATCCTAAAAAAGGAAAAAGACGAGCTGAAGAGAAGCTGGCGTTCAGCCTAATGTGATTGGCGAGCCCGACTAATGCCGCTTAATGGTCATGCATAGGTTTTTTGGACAAATTTGGGGAAGCTATAAATAACCCAAATGAAAGAGAAAAAGTAGTCTTAAATTAGTTGAAATGTTCTGAATATTTTAGAGAGAAAAACATTTTTACTTTGTGAAGAACACTTTTAGTGTTTCGGGGTATTCACTTTTTGTTCTTGACTTTGACAATTTGAAGTTTAAAAACACAGTGGGTATTACTTGTAATTGCGAAGTTCAAGCTACCGATGGCTGCTTTCATGAAAGGTATAATTTCTTTACATTTTTTGATGGATGGCTAAAGGTGCAATTATGGAGTCGGGTGTTGATTTAGTGTAGTGGATATTGTGTTATGCTTTTTTTTTGCTATTTATACATGAATTTAGGCTAATTCGCATAGGGTTAAATAGTAGGTTGAGGTTGAAAAAATAATTCCTACTTCCCATCTTCGATTTATGCTCCACAGAGATTGATTGGAGTGGGTAATTAGTTTGATACTTGTATTTTTGGTTTAATTTGATGTCTATAACTTGTTTGAAATTAGATATTATGTGTAGGATTTATTTTCCCTATTTCTACATCGAAAGATAGAATAGTGTAAGGTAGCGGATTGTTTAGTATTGTGCATATATGAGATCGAAAGAAAATTCTATGAAATGATGTTATGAAATTGAAAGAAGATTAGTGTCATCTAATATGACCCAGCCTATCCACGAATTCTCATCACTATAGATCTGCACAAAAAACTCTATATGACATCGATTTTCAATCCATACACTCCTATATTAATAGTTAATTGACGAAATTTCCAAATCATAAATCAATTGATACTTTTGAAATTAAAAAAAAAATTCATATTAAATTTGATGGAATCATCCACCCATTGTTCTTATGGCCGCAAATGAATTAATTCACAATCTCGATTTCTTGATCAAATTTCTTTCCTTGTACCATTCCCTATGGGGTTCGACCTGAATCCTAGTTTGATATTTTAATTTACAACGACCGCTTACTCATTTAGTTTGTTTGGAAGAGTGGTTTGAGCATTATAATGCATCATCTCTTGTAATTGTCATTTTTACAACAAATCATACTTAGTGCAATTTATTTAAAGATTTTGGATATAGTGAAGACGAACCACACTTCGTGCATCTTTTTTTTACAAATGAAGCTTTGTTAACGAACCACACATGATGCTTCTTTTTTTTTAGCAGTTGTGGCTTTGATGACGAACAACAAATGATGCATTTTCTTTTGTGATCACAACTTTGATGATGAACCACAATTGATGCATTCTCTTTTATGATGAACCATACTTAGTGAAACTTAATCTACAATCATGGATTTTTGATGATGAACCACACATGATGTGTCTTCTTTTGTAGTTGCAGTTTTGATGACACACCATAATTAGTTCAAAATATTTTGCAACTATATCTCTGATGACGAACTACACATGATGCATTTACTTTTGAAGTTGCCACTTTGATGACCAAACTTTATTCATCTTCTTTTGATGATGTAGCTTTAGCGACGAACCACAATTATTTTATCTTTTTTTAGAGTTGCGGCTTTGACGACAAATCACACCTGGCGCATCTTCTTCTGCAGTTGTGGATTTAGCGACGAATCACACTTAGTTCATCTTCTTATACAATTGTGATTTTCCGATGACCTTACTTAGTGTATCTTCCTCTTAATTGAAGCTTAGCAAAAAATCAAACTTTGTGCCTCTTCCTTTATAGTTTTGGCTTCGGCGAGAAAGAGATTTTTGGTTAGTTTTTCCTAGTTTTGGAGAGCAACAATTCTTCACATGATCAACTCCACATATCAGACTTCAAAATATTCCCCCATGAAAAAGCTAAAGGCTCGTTTATGGCTGCATCGATCCATAAACATATTTGAAGTGATGATGTTTGATGATGGTAATGCGAACTTGATAAAGACATCCAAGATCAATTGACAAGCCACTTCTTGAAGTTTGATTTTTTTTTCTACATAGACATTTTGTGTAGGATGATATGTCAGTTTTTTTTAACCCTTCCTTATAAATGTTTGTGTAAAAATTCTTGCAATTATCAATCAATAAAATATATTTACTTCACACTTCAATGCAAAATATGTGAGTTTTTTTCTCTCATTTTTCTAGGCCATCTATTTCAAGGTTTTCATCATATTGAGTATTTTGGACCATAGAGGTTTAGACTTATACGGGCTATGAATCACAACTTGAAGATTTGACTCATATTCATGGAGCTTTTGTGACATGACAATTTTGTTCTAATTTTTTTGAAAATTTAGCTCAAATTTGATGAGCTTCGTGACATGTATTTTAGACTCATGCGTCGAGGAACATTTTGAATTGAAGATTTTGCTTCAAAATTGATGATCTTTGAAACTTAATGATATTATTAAAATTTAATCAACTTTATCACATGAAATTTAGGCTCATGCATCAAGGAGCATTTTCTCTTGAAGACTTTTCGAGAATTTGATGAGCATGGAAACTTGAAGGTTCATCTTGAATTTGAGAAGCTTTATGACTTAAAGACTTCGCTCTAATTCAAAGAGCTTCACGACATGAAAATTTAGCGAATTTGATAAGCTTTATGATATGAAGATTTAGCTCAAATTTGATGATATTTACGACATGAAGATTTAACTTGAATTTTAGTCACGAACCAGGGGTATCTCTAGCCATAAAAAGGCACATAGAACCCCGGAAGGACCCATGTAAGCCACTTAGCATACCATAACATAAAGCATAGAATAATAAAGAGTAAAAATGCATTTTTCAAGTTCAAAAGTCTTATAATAGAAAGCAGAAGTCTAGACTTGTCACATTATAGCCATCTATTACAATAGGTCAAATGAAAAAGGACACAACCCATACAAGATAGTCCGAAAATGAAATACTTGAAATGAAACTCAAAGTGAATCTCCCGTCCTCGAATCATGAGGACTCACCACAAGCAAGGAGAATAGTCTTATCCAAGCTTGAAACAAATGTTGACCGCCTTGAGAACCAAACCCTACACTTGGGAAAAGTATTGGAAAATATGGGTTAGTACAAAAATGTACTAAGTGTGATAGCCAGGCATAAAAACCTTGAAAACATTCTAAAAAGGACATTTTAGTTGAATGCATGCAATTTACTAAGTTAAAACATCATTTGAAAGATGTTTTCAAGGTTCTAATAACACTTCGGGGAGTGTTTCAAACTTCGTGGCCACAAAAGGTGTCACAAAGGAAAAAGTAGAACCGGGATCTAACAAGGCATATACATCAATAGAAAAGACTCTTAACATACCGGTCACCACATCTGGGGAGCTCTCTTTGTCACCTCGGGATTGAAGAGCATAAAAGCGGTTTTGCTTTTAAGCATTAGAGTTTGAACAGCTTGGTGGAGCTTACTTGTCCTCTTTTCTCTTACCCAAAAGTTTTGGGAAATTCCTCAATTGATGACCACTCTTACCATAACCATAACCATAACAACAATCCGAGCCGGCTAGACACTTGCCATCGTATTTATTACCGCACTTAGCACAAGTAGGCCTAGCCATAGAAGATCCACAATCATTTCCTTCTTGAGGGTTAGGGTTAGACACCCTATCCTTGTTTACCCTTGGAGAACTAGAGTATCCTTGGTTTGAGAACCTTTGTTTGAACCTTGGTCAACCTTGTCCATCGGTTTTAGCATTGGATAAATTCCCATCACCGGTTCTAGCTCTTTTCACCTCCCTATTCTTGTCTTGGAGTTTCTCATCCTCTTTTTTTTTTGGCATACACCATAAGCCGTGAGATATATATATTATCATGAAGCATAGCCGAACGACATTCTTTTATTAACAATGTGGACACACCCGTCAAATACCTACTCATCATATCCGTTGAATCCGCCACCAAAGCCGGAGCATACTTGGACAATTGAGTAAACTTTAGAGAATATTCTTGAACATTCATACCTCCTTGACGAATGTTAATGAACACTTCCATATTAGATTCCCTCAACTCTCAGGGAAAGAACCTATCAAGAAAAGCTGATTTAAACATTTCCCACTCTATGGGACCCGCTCCTATCAGCCTATTGTTCTTCCATTGAGTATACCATACTTGAGCAACACTCTTCAATTGGTAAGCAGCTAACTCCACATTCTCTAACAAAGTCACCCCCATGATATCAAGTATTTTATAAACCTCTTCCACAAATTATTGAGGATCCTCTCCCACTTTGGAGCCATGAAACTTGGGAGGGTTCATTCTAGCGAAATCCCTAACCTTTGAAGTAGACAAATTCACATTAAGATTCACCGGAGCTACAACTTCTCTGTTGGCTTGAGCCATTACGACTTGAGCCAACATTTGGAGAGCTCACCTAAACTCCGCATGGGTCACATTCTAAACCACGGGATCAATCAGAGCTAGATTAGCTTTATTAGGAGCTCCTTCATTCATATTGTCACCCTCCATTCTTCTTGTGTTAGCCCTTCGTGTGTGTTCATATCTTGAAGACACGATAGAAGGATTAGTAGAAGGACTTTATAGAGTTAAACTCTAAGTCATGACTTAAGAGTAATGAAAGAAGTGTAATTTCCTAAAAATCGTATAACCTCTCACTCATAAAGGTGGTGCGCTTCACACTCATGAATAAGACTCTACTAGAAGTGGCTTATGGGACATCATCCTAGAATTATTCTAAACCTTGTGTTGTGATTACAACGTTTGTCACGACCCAGGAGTACCCCCTAGACATAACATGGAACATAAAACCTCGAAAGGCCTCATGTCATCCACTTAGCATACCATAACATAAAGCATAGAATAATAAAGAGTAAAAACACATTTTTCAAGCCCCAAAGTTTCACAAAGGAAAGACATTTTTCAAGCCCAAATTTTCATAAAGGAAAACAGAAGTCTAGACTTGTCTAGTTATAGCCATCTATTACAATAGTTCAAATTAAAAGAAACACAACCCATACAACATAGTCCGAAAATAAAATACTAAAAATGAAACTCAAAGTGAATCTCTCATCCTCAGATCATGAGGACTCACCAAACGCAATGAGAATAGTCGAATCCAAGCTTGAACCAAATGATGACCGCCTTAATAACCGGACCCTACAATTGGGAAAAGTACAGGAAAATATGGGTTAGTACAAAAATGCACTAAGTATGATAGCCATGCATAAAATCATGAAAACATGCTAAAAGGGAAATTTTAGTTGAATTCATGCAATTTACTAAGTTAAAATATCATTTCAAAGATAATAGAAAAGCATAAGTCATAAGCATGTTCGTTACATAGGTCATCATATCATAAGAGAGGCATATCATCAGTACCCTCAAAGTCTACTTGTGCAATTAATGAATAAGATAGCATAATTCCACCCATGCTAAGTAAAGCTTCTTGAGTAACCAGAGTTCGTAATTCACGTTCTTGTTCATATTGTTGCCATAGTAGGAATAAGCCTTAATCGACATATACCATGTGAGCTAAACATGGAATTCGGTGTTACCCACACTAAAAAGGGTTGTCCTACATACCTAAGGTAAGACTGTGGTTTGTAAGCTTTTAGGTGGATCCACTAGCTAAATACATATGGGGGCACATAGTTTATGGAATAAAGAGATTGCTACTAGAAACCCGCCCTTTCTGACGGAGGAGCTTCCATCTGAAGAGATTGCTTTAAGAAATCTGCCCTTTCTGACAGAAGAGCTTCCATCTCATAACAATATCCACTCGGGGTTAGGCATTTATACCACATAGTACTTATTAAGTCATAACTTGTTTCATATTCATGGAAGAATTCCTTCACACTCGATCCAACATAATTCATGAGATAGCTCATACATTCAACATGTTAGAATTGCCTTTCAACCTTAGAATCATCATATTGTGAGAAAACCTTTCACATCATGTTTGGGAAAATATGGAAGTTCATGGATTTTTGAGGAATTCAACATAAAAAAATATAAAATCATCAATATATCCATAATAAAACATAACTCAATCATTAAAAATGAATTTGAAAGGAATCCATGAGATTGAAGTCAAACCCTAACTTTTGAGATTTCTAGCTTTGAAATTGGGGTTTTTAAAGGGCTCCATGGATTATATCTATGGATGAAGATATACCATACCTTAGTGATAAAATCCAATGAATTTGAGTGGAAAATATTGTTCCTTCAACCCTAGCTTTCACTTTCTTCTTCTTTTTTGAAGTTCTAGAGAGAGAAAGAGTTTTGGGGGGAAAGTTGGTTTTGATTTGGGATTTATGAATTGTGAAAAATATGACTTAATTTAGGGACTTAAACACCTTATATAGTTAGTTTAATTTAGTGTAAAACGATGTCACTTAGTATTAACTTAAAATGGAAAACCCCAAAGTACCCCTCAACTAATTCCCAAAATACGGTTGCGGGTAACCACCCACGATCCCCTCAGTAATAGACCATGGTTGGACCCACGACCCATGCTGGTGAAGCGTGGGTCGGGGTTCTTGAGACTGAATTGGTGGGCTCGACCTATAATCCCTCACCCATGAGGCCTGAGGGGGCCTACGGGGGTGTAAGTGCCAATTTGTGGGTCACTTCCCAGGCACATTTTTGGTCCCCTCCTCAAGGACATATGGTTGGTCCTTCGGGTTTGAACCTTGTCATTCTAACACGTAAACATTTATCTTTAGGTACGGGGAGTTACGGTGAAGGCTCTAATCCTCATGTTAAGATCTAGTTTAGCCTACTAGTTTTCGGAGTGTTACAATTTTACAAGCTTTATGAAAAGATGTTTCGACTCGTACATCAACTGACATGCACTCTTCAATTTCAAATGAAATATTATCTTCATCCTCAATATCATTTGCATTATTTTCACAAGTCTTGAGCTGGACAAATCATGATCTTCATTTGTAGCCATAGAGAGTTCCATAACATGCACGAGCATATTTTTTTATGTTTTATGCCTTTTAATATGTGATGAAGGTCCCAATGCATACCATACATGCATATTTTGATCCAAGAAGTTTCACTAAGGAGATGATTGCAATTAAGGCTCAATATCCTCCAACAATTGATGAAGTTGATGGCTTTCTCATTATAACATTGGCAGGCATTAGTAAGCTCTATCATGCTTATAGCATACCTTGTACAATAAGAATGCTTAAGAAATTGTTAACTCCATCATCTCCCAGATATCTATGGAACTAGATTCAACTTCTATGTACCAGTCAAAAGCAATTCTTGTGAGAGATAAAAAAAAATGCTTTACAAGATAATCACCATATGTTCCAACATTATTGCAAGTTTTGACAAAGTGTTCTACATGTTGTTTCATATTTCCCTCACGCAATTTAGTTGGTTGATAAACATTATATATCTTTAGGTTATCAATTCTTTAAGAATACGATTTGACATATGTGAGAGGAGATTCGTATGTGGAGTAAGATATATCTTTTATAGCCATCGTGATGATGTCTTTCAATTGGTCAACACGAATCAGACCTTTGACAGACATTTGAAACCCCCTCATCATTTTCTCTTCTTTTTTTTGCAAAGGACTCTTTTCCCTTACTTTTCATTAAGCTTCTCACATAATTGAGTGGGTCATCCTTCTTTCATATTCTCTATCATAATCGCCAACTTGGTAATTTGGAAGTTTTTGCCTTTCATGTACTTCAATAAGCCAATGACTGGTTTCATAAAATTCGTAAGTTGTTTTTCTATGATGAATGTTTCGATCACCATCGCTTGCACAAACACAATAGAAGATAAAGAATAATGTGGAACATTACTAGGATAGAGCTTTGATTGAGAAGTGATATAAGGGAAGTTCAAATTATTTTTAGTACTTCACACATCATCATCTTCATGGGTGATGGGATAATTATACTGGCGATATTGTTCTTGTGACACTCTTAGTCGATCGAAAGTTCTTTCTACAACCTCAGCGGTGATGCTACCTCTTTTAACACCTATTGAGAGGATATTTTTTCTTTTGACAAAGATAAAAAGATAACATGAAATGACTTGGATGGTGCTTGATGGACTAGTTGTCCCTGCAATACAACTTTAGTCTTTCTAATTTGGCCTACAATTTCCATGGCCATTTCAAGCCATTTGTGGAGTCAACATCCTTCAAAACATTAGAACTATAGTTGATATTCATGCGGCCATAATGATATATTTTTATGTCTGGAAGAGCGAATTTGGATCCAATAATTCTTGCGGATGCATATAAATATGCAGAATTCAAGTTAACCTTTTTAGAATCCATATCAATGTACTTGAACTTTGATTCTTTTAAAGAGAAGAGAAGAAAGGTAGAGATTGTCCAATTAGGCATACCAATTTTTTTATTGCTTACACACTCAACAAAAACCAAGATAAATAAGATTTAAATGAATAAAATATATACAAATATTAACCGAATATATTAATGCCAATATTGTCATAAAATTTAAATTTTTACCTTCGCGGGTACACTAAAAAATCTGAAAAATCAATCACCAACCTTTACCCCCAAACTTAATCAAGAAATTTCCCTTGTTTCCATATAAATAAAGAGGTACCATAGTCGGTAATATGCATGAGTCACTTATGCCTCACTTGGTGCACCATGGCATTTGTGAGTGGTAAAGCGAGACTTCTACATCACTTACTATAGGCTCTCCTCCTCCTCCTCTTCCTCTTTCTCCTCCTCTAGTTCTAGCTGAAACTCTCCCGCCTAATTCAAGTTGACTCCCATTTTTTCCAACTACCTATCAATAGGATATTATCTTAAGCAATGGACTTTTGTACTCACATCCATAAATAGAATTTGTTCATATAACTTGGTTTCTTGCTCTTTCATCTTGTCCAACTCATTTTGAAAGGTAGTTATGTAACAACCCTCAAAATGAAGTAGGATAAAGTAGAGCCTCACATGGGTTTTATGAATTAATAACCTATTAAAATAATTAAGAATATCCTTTTTCGTCAGTTTTAAAAAGTTTGGAAGTCAAAACGTCAAGGGACGACCAAGACGTTCGGAAACTAGTCTTTTACGTGCTGGTGTGTTCTAGTATGTTGTTCATGTTTTTATGTGTTTTTTGGAGTCTAAAATCAGTGGAGGTGACCCTAGTGTCTTAATAAATGTTTTTAGGGTCAAAACGTTCGGGTAAGAATCCCCGGGACGACCCTAAGGGTCCCCGAGGAGGACCCCAACCCTTGGCCAAACAAGCTGCCAAGGCAGCTTGAAGTTGTTCATGGAGGGAGTGGCTCCGCGTCGCGGACCTGCTGTACCAATAGCCAAAAAGTATCTCCGCGTCGCGGAGACACCGCGGACTCTACTGTCTCGGAATTTAATCTCCAGAAACTCCATAGAACACCCCCGCGTCGCGGACTTGTTTCCCAATGAAATATGCAAAAATAAAACTCAAGTTTGACTTGTTTAAAAGGTCCAACTAAGTGAGGGGTACTTTGGGTACTTTGGGGAATTATTATAAACGGTTATTCTACCTATTTTAGGGTATTTTAAGTTGGTTTAAACCCCAAAACAAACAATTAAACCCCATTCTTCAAATTGACCCTTCCCTCTCAAAAATATATTCTCTCAAAAACTCCATTGAAGACCTTGATAAAGCTCAAGCTAGAAGATGGATTTTCAACTGATTTCTTCTTCAATTTCATGGGTCTTCAATTATTAAGGTATGGTAACTCTTGATTCTTGAATAACCTCTCATTCAAAGAGTTCTATCAAAGATTTTCAAAAGTGATTCAAAGACCAAAATTCCCAATTTTCAATCTAAACATGGGTCCCTTGACAAACGATATTGTAAATTATTCAATTGATGAATTAATGTGGAATTAAGGTTTTTAAGATAATTTTCAAAGGAATTCTTGAAGAACCCATGATCCCCAAATTCTCAAAAATTGGTCTATGATGTGGGTCTTTGTGAATATGATTTCTATTGGTGAAATTATGTTTATATTAGATTGTATTGATATTTCCTATGATTATCTATAATTATTCATGTTGAATTGTTCGTATATTGATGAGTTGAGAATTATGGCATTATGGGCAATGTTATGGGTTGATCCTTTTGTTTATAGAATTGTACTTAGATTATTTTATGTTATTGAAGTTGATTCCTATTGCTATCTATGTCAATTGATTGTGAATTTTTGAGGATTGATCCATGGTGATCATGGCTTGGAGAATTGGTAAGTTGACCTAACTTCTAGTCTATAGTATGAGAATCGATGTTGTGTGGTTTGGTCCACTTATGGTGGCAGTGTTTACTTCTTGTCTATCTATGAATATTGAGATCATGGTCTTGAAGGCAATATATGTGAAGTGAATTGATGATTATGATGCATATGTTTATGAAGTTGTGCTATGAAGGTTATGTATGAAATCCTCAATGCTAGCATGATGTTTAAAGTGTGTTGATGATGAGGAGTATAATGTGAATGATAATGTTAAGGATAAGGTGTGGTCTAC
>JAJOOS010023854.1:0-27015 GCA_029582725.1 Solanum chiquidenum
ATAGACTTCTTTTGATTGTAAAGGGCCGTGTCCCTACTTATGTTTTGTGATTGTGTCTAAGATGGCCATGTGAGACTTAGACTTCCGCTGTGTGTTTTAAAGTTGTTTTAATGAAGTTTGAATGTGTGGATGTAAATAAGTTTTTTTTTATTCAGCACTATTTTCATTATTGAATGCAATGAATGACTATGTGGCTTGTATAAGACCCCTTCGGGGTTGAATACGCCATGTTACGACTAGGGGGTACTCTCGGGTCGTGACACTACTGCTCCAGTTTTGACCTTAGCAGAAGGTACTCAAGGTTTTGTGGTGTATTGTGATGCATCTAGAGTTGGTTTGGGTTGTGTCTTAATGCAGAATGGAAAAGTTATAGCTTATGCCTCTAGACAATTGAAAGTTCATGCGAAGAACTACCCAACCCATGACTTAGAGTTGGCTGTTGTAGTGTTCGCTTTGAAGATATGGCGTCATTACTTGTATGGTGTTCATGTTGATATATTCACTGATCACAAGAGCCTTCAATATGTGTTCACTCAGAAAGAGCTTAATCTCAGACAAAGGAGGTGGTTAGAGTTACTCAAGGATTATGACATGAGTATTCTTTATCACCCAGCTAAGGCTAATGTTGTTGCTGATGTCTTGAGCAGGTTGTCCATGGGAAGTACCGCCCATGTTGAGGAAGAAAATAGAGAGTTAGCAAAAGATGTGCATAGGCTTGCACGCTTAGGAATCCAACTAATGGATTCCATAAAAGGAGGAATAGTGGTGACGAATGGGGCTGAATCATCACTAGTGTCAGAAGTTAAAGAAAAACAAGACCAAGATCCCATTTTTCTTGAATTGAAGGCAAATGTTCATAAGCAAAAAGTATTAGCTTTTGAACAAGGGGGATATGGTGTATTGAGATATCAAGTTAGATTGTGTGTACCTATGGTGGATGGACTCCAAGAGAGGATTATGGAGGAAGCTCATAGCTCCAAATATTCCATTCATCTGGGTTCCAAAAAGATGTATAGTGACTTGAGAGAAGTTTATTGGTGGAGTAGGATGAAGAAAGGCATTGCTGAATTTGTTGCTAAGTGTCCAAATTGTCAGCAAGTGAAAGTTGAGTACCAAAGGCCCGGTGGTTTGGCTCAAAATATAGAACTTCCAGAATGGAAGTGGGAGATGATCAATATGGATTTCATCACAGGTTTGCCAAGGTCTCGCAGACATCATGATTCTATTTGGGTGATTGTCGACAGAATGACAAAATTTGCCCACTTTCTGCCTGTAAAGACTACCCATTCAGCAGAAGATTATGCCAGGTTATATATTCAGGAGGTGGTAAGACTTCATGGGGTCCCAGTCTCCATTATTTCAGATAGAGGTGCACAATTTACTGCACAGTTCTGGAAATCTTTTCAGAAAGGCTTGGGTTCAAATGTGAACTTAAGTACTGCCTTTCATCCTTAGACAGATGGGAAAGCGGAGCGCACTATTCAGACTTTAGAAGATATGTTGAGGGATTGTGTGATTGATTTCAAAGGGAATTGGGATGATCACCTACCTCTCATTGAGTTTGCTTACAACAACAATTATCACTCTAGCATCCAAATGGCTCCTTATGAAGCTCTTTATGGGAGAGGATGCATATCTCTTATTGGATGGTTTTAAGTTGGTGAAGTAGGATTGATAGGACCAGATTTAGTTCACCAAGCTATGGAGAAGGTGAAAGTGATTCAAGAAAGGTTGAAAACGGCACAGAGTCGTCAAAAAGTCCTACACTGATGTTAGGAGAAGGGCGTTAGAGTTCAAAGTAGATGATTGGGTATATTTGAAAGTTTCACCCATGAAGTGTGTTATGAGGTTTGGTAAGAAGGGTAAACTTAGTCCCCGGTATATTGGACCTTATCGCATAGCCAAGAGGATTGACAATGCAGCTTATGAGTTAGAGCTACCACATGAATTAGCAGTGGTTCATTCGGTATTTCACATCTCCATGTTGAAGAAGTGCATGGGCGATCCTTCATTGATCATACCAACTGAAAATATTGGGATCAAGGATAGCTTATGTTACTGTTAACTCATGGAAATCGTAAGAAAAAGCACGAGTGTGAATTTATGACTGATTTGCTACAATTTGTTCACCAACTCTTTCTTAGTTGGTACCTCAAATTTCGTTGAATTTTGAACTTAATCAACTGTTGCATATAACTCCAAGATTTTTTAAGAAGAACAAGAGTAGAAAACTTAAAAAAATCATAGTTTAAAAGTGAGAAAAAACCCTCTATTTATAGCTAACAAATAATAGTATGAATAGGTGCTAATTGTTCCTTATCAGAAAAGTTACAACTTTTCGAAAAAGTCACTGTTTATCAGAAAAATCACAACCTTTTGCAAAAGTCACAACCCTTTGAAAAAATCACAACCTTTCGGAAAAGTCACAACTCATCGAAAATGTCAAAACCCGTCAAAAAAGTCGCAACCCTTTGGAAAAGTTACATCTCTTTGAGAAAATCACAACTCTTTAATATGAAAGGGTGTCTACTTTTATTATAACACAAATAATTAAATTAATAAATAGAATAAATTGAGTATTTTTAATTGAGGGTATTATAGTAATTCAACATTCAGTTTAGGAGTTCATGTTTTTACGATAGTATAGATAGATATATACTAGTCCTGGGAACGTGTGTTGCATATTTGTCCCCTAATTGACATTCAAAAAGTTAATTTATATAAGTAAATATATCATAGTGGAGAGTACATATATTAATCGCTAAGTTCAAAGCTAAGTCATTTTGTATGTAAGTTTGACATAAGAATATAACTCTTCACACAATATAACATGAAAATCTTATGTCAGATGTTGGAGGTTTGATATTTTTAAAGCTTCATGAAAAAAAATCTTTTATTATATAAGAGGAATTAATATATTTTAATTACTATATGTAAGTTTTAATAATCAAAAAAGAAATTGTCTATCAAAAGATATGTATAAAGAAAAATATTACAAAATGTCTAGGTGGTGTAACATTAAATTTTTAGAAAAAATTACAAGTTCAAACGGAAAAGAAAGAAAAGTAAATAAAGACATGAAATCCATAATAAAGGACATCACATTAAAATATTAATTGAATTACATTTTGTTAGAAGTCGACTTGTTATAGACAAAATGTTTCATATGTATAAAAAATAAAAATCATAAAAAAAAAATAAACATAAAAGAAAGCATGACTATGTTAAAAATACAGATATATTATATTTCTTGAACTATATATTGAAGGATCTGTATATAAAAAATTAAATATGAATTCTAATACAATAAAATTCAATGTAACATTTGCACTAATTTTTACTTTACGTTATTTTTTATTTTATTTTTACTTGTGCACTAATTTTTGTACCACTCTGTAATAGTTAAGGACATGGATTTTATAACCATTTGAGATTACATATAAAAAGGAAAAAGTACAAACATGTTGTTTTAAAAAGATAAATGATTACCAAACAACGAAAAAGACGTAACTATAAATCTTTATCAAAGACTTACTCTTTTACGCGTCTAGTTATGAAAATATTCTGCGGGATTTAACATGCTTACCCTCAAAACAATTAGTTATAAATATAAATTGGGATTAACTTGATTATATTTATATCTAAAGATAGAAGAAATGAAGAATATAAAATTATAGTAATCAATTACGAAGTTATATTTAAAAACTCAAAAAGATGGAGATATGAAAAATAAAAATTCACTTACAACTTCATATTGGAGAATATTCATCTTGTAACTATAATAATTTACATATTTCTCAACAAAAAGAAATGAATATACATGAAATTTTAAAGAATACAAATAAATGAATCAGTAAGAATTCCAACAATTACAAGTTGGTAATGAAAATTTGACAAATTATGTAGACAAACCTAATGTAGAATGCAGAATGATCACAAATTCAGATGAAAAAAGGAAATATAAATTATGTTGTGTGAATGTCTTTGATACACTCTTCATTACCCTCACTTATTCACAAATTAAAATTAAAGGTTATTAGTGTCACGACCCAGGGGTACCCCCTAGATGCAACATTGTGTACTTGACCCCAAAGGGGTCGCATACAAGCCCTTAGCATGATCATACACATAAAGCCATAGGAATGATGCGGAAAATTTAAAACTTTTACAATCGAAGTCAACTTATTTTTCATAAACGAAAATAAGAGTCTAGACCTTGTCTCAATCAGCATCTAGTACAATAGAGAGTACAAATAGGGTCAAAGCCCTTTACATCAATAAAGTCTCAAAAATAGAAAGTACAATAAAAACTAGAAATGAATAATGTTTTGTCCTCGAACCATGAGGACTCACCAAGTTTAGGGAATAGTCAACCCAACCTTCTCTTGAAAGAAAAAGTACGTCTCAACGATCGGAACCTACACTCATAGTAGATGTAGAAGAAATGGAGTTAGCACATAAAGTACTAAGCATGGAAGCATGCATAAAATCCTTAAAGTATGATAAAAAGGACATTTTAGTTGAAAAGCATGCATTTGTCAAGTTGAGAATCACTTGGTGCATTTTAGTGTAAAGTACAAGTCATAGCATCTTCATCACATAAATCCTCATAACATAGTAGAACCATTACCTCAGCAACCCTAAGGTGTACTTGTGCAATGTATGGTTGGCATCCCATAATACCAACCATACTAAGTACTCCTTTGAAGTCATCTTAGTCATACATATCATCTTTAGACCTCATCATAGTCAATAGTCATAGATAAGGAAATAGTCATGTACATTACTTGAACATAAGGAGAATCATTCATTAGCAACAATCCATTCAACATACATGCATACATTCATGTCTTACCATAGCATAAGGAACCATCCCATAAACCCTTTGTAAGTCTACTTGTGCAATGTAAAAGTGAAGTCCTATACCCTCACTCCTACTAAGTCATCAAGAAGTCATAAGTATAGTTCATGTAATATTCATTATCTTGTCATGTAGGGAAGAATGGCCATAACCGACATAAACCATGTGAGCTACATGGAATCCGGTGTCATGTTACCCCACACCGAAAGAAGGTGTCCTACTTGCCTAAGGTAGAACTAACATGTTTAGCTTTTAAGTGGATCCACTAGCTAAAGACCTATGTGGGCACATAGTTATGGGATAGTGAGATTGCTTCTAGAAACCTGGCCTATTGTATTGACAAGGGAGTTTCCATCTCATGAGATCATTTGTAGAAGACCCGGCCTATTGTATTGACGGGAAGGCCTCCACCTCATTTTCCATATCCACTCGGTGCTAGCATTATTTCCCAAATTATAGTCTTGAATTGCATTTACATGTGTGAAGGAATATCTTGCCCTTCATTCAATACAACTCATAAAATAGCTCATAGATTCAATAGGTGAGAACTAACTTTCAACCTTAGAATCATCATTAACATGTGAGTAAACCTTTCACATTACTTTCATAGTGTTTTCATGAGAATATCCTTTCAACACTACATCATTATCATCATCCTAGACAATTCATACATGATCATGTGTAAGGGTAAGGGGAGACTAATCTTTCAACAATACCACAATTTACACAATAGTCATAGGATCTTCACTTTCTAAGTGAATCATACGTTCATACACAACTTTCATCAACATGCATAAACCTTCATAATTTCACCCCTCAAGAATCATGAGTCATGTATCATAATCACACCTAGAAATACTAATTTAGGCATGAATAAAACAAGATTCAATAACTACAATACCATAGAAACAATTCATAGTATTCACCTTGCATCAATACATCCCTCACAATTCATGAAATTGGGGTCATGGGGAATTTTACTATGAAAATCACCATTAAACATCAAATCATCTATAATATAAAATAATTAACCCAATGGAATCATTTTTAGGAAGAACCCATGGCTAGATTGAAAACCCTAGTTTTATTGAAGAATCTATCAATTTGAAATTAGAGTTGAAGGGCTTTATGGAAGGAAACTTTCCATAAATCAAGACTCCTATACCTTGATTGACGTTTTCTTCACGAAATTGGAGTGAAAAGGTTGGAACTTGAACCCAAATCTTGACCTTGCTCTTGTTCTTCAATGGAGTCTTGGAGAGAAACTTTGGGGGAGTAGAGTTGGTTATGTTTTGAGTCTTGTGAGTTATGAGGGGTTAAAAGGTAGTTATTAGTCTTAAAAGCCGTAAATATATATTATAAAACCATAAAAACCGTCCCCAAATCCTAATTAATTAATTAGGAAATTACCAACCTAACCCTTCTAATGGCCGAAACTAGTGTGCTTCAGGTGGTGACCCACGAAACCCCCACCTATGGTAGGTGGGGTCACGCCACGTACTGGCAAGGCGTCATTTGGTTCATAAAGGGGGAGGACCAAGGGGAAAAATGGGGAGACTAAGTCTCGACCCACGACCCCCACCTATGGGGCGTGGGTCCACCCACGTCTCGTGGGTGCCTTATCCATAGGTCCCTGCTGTTTTGACAGCTTTTGGGGCCTTCTCTTGGGTCCTCCTCAAGGACCCTCCAGGGGTCCTTGGGGGTCACACCTTGACGTGTAGGTCCTAAAACATTAGTACTAACTTAGGGAGATCATTTTAGGACTCTAATCTTTACGTTTAACTCATTTAGGACACTAGACTACATGTTAGGCTCTAGCTTAGGTCATTAGATTTCCAGGGTGTTACAATTAGACTCTTCATTACCCATATTTAATAGCTTGCATTAAGTCGATGTACATGAATATATGATTGCATTAAGATCTTGGTTGATGCATGAATTTAAATATAATTATTACTTAATATTCAATTAATTAAATAGATATTAATATTTAATCTATTTTAGGAGTAATATAAGGGCAAAATAGTAATCCAACTTTAAAGTAAGGAACTTCATACTAATAATAATATATGATGATGATGACGATATGATGATATGATATGATATGATATATATATACACGATATATGATTATTGTTTGTACGGAAAAGGCACAAAAATACCCCTAGACTATCGGAAATAGCTCCTATATACCCTCAAACTATATTTCGGCTCAAATCTACCCTTCCCGTCAAACTATTGGGTCAAAAGTACCCTTCTTACTAACAGAAATTGTTAAATGCCATGTGGATGCCACATAAGCGCCAATAGGGTTCCACTGCCACGTAGACTAATAATTTCCCCCTACTATTTAATTTTCCCCTCAATACGATTTCACCCATTTCCCCTAATTTTCTCCTCATTTCTCCATTTCCCCTAATAGCAGGTGCAATGTCGGATAGTTCCATGGGTTTTCTAATCCCAAATAGCAAACATTCTAAAAAATTAACTTGTAACTAAATTTAAGCAAGACAACTTCATTTAATTTCACTTTCTTGACATTAACTAAATTCAAAGTAATCAATTAGTGTTGGTATACAAAACGACATGATCATAGATGGGTAGATTTGTCATCTCCAAAGCTTACAATTCTAGAAAAAATAATAAAACATAAAAAAGGAATTCAATTACGCTTCCTGCACTACTGAAGAAAAGGAGGAGTACTTTTTTGAAAAAAAGATTCGGAGTAAAGAGATCAAAATAGGAGAAGAAATTACCTGTAAGCTTGACATGGATACATTTGACAGAACTCATCTTACAGTCCAGCTGAAATCAAATACCTGGGAAACAAGAACAACAATCAAATGTTGTTACGCAAGACACGGGGAAAGGAAATGACACACCTTTCAAAGCCGCTGACGACGCAAATGACACAACAATCAGGAAGTGAACACCGCTTATCCACAAGAAGATAAGAAGGAGCTGAAGGATCCAAAAGGGCAAGAAAATTAAAGGGGTGGATTATGAATCTGGAAGTGGGAAAGTGTACTATTTGGTAGGGTTTTCTTTTTAGAAAGAGGCGTAATTGTGGGGCTGACCAAGTTACACATTTGGGCTTTTGGCAATTTTAATTCTAGTTGTTCTATTGCTGATGAAATAAAATGAGCCTACAACTCAAATTTAATTAAAAAAAAAAAAAAATTACGCCTCCTGCTGTTTCAATCCAACACTGCACCTGCTATTAGGGGAAATGGAGAAATGAGGGGAAAATTAGGAAAAATGAGTGAAATCGTATTGAGGGGAAAATTAGATTTTAAGGGAAAATTATTAGTATACGTGGCAGTGGAACCCTATTGGCGCTTATGTGACATGGAATGTGGCATCCACATGACATTTAATAACTTTCGTTAATAAGAAGGGTAATTTTGATCCAATAATTTAACGAAAAGGATAGATTTGAACCGAAATATAGTTTAAGAATAAATTTAAGTTATTTCAAATAGTTTAAGGACATTTTTGACCATTTTCCGTTATTTGTATTGTTAAAAGAAATAACATAGGGATTAGGGAGTGGCGGTAGTAATAGAAAAGTCTTCTTTCCGGAAGAGTGAGAGTGAGATTCGAGGTTTGGCCGTAGGTAAAAAAAGAAAATGGCAAAGAAAGCTTCATCAAAGTGTCGAAACTCCTCTGCTTCAACTTCAACTTCACTCTCTAGGACAGCAACCAAAAGGTAAGAACAAAAATATGTTGTTATAACGGATTTTAGGTTATTTGTGCTCCCAATTCTTTTGTTGACAAATTGCAGTGTCAGGGTAAAATCAGCGGAGAAAGTAAAGGCAGGTGGAGTGAAGCAGAGCAAACCCACATCGAAGAAGAAGCCTAAGAAGCCCCCCACTGCCTTCTTCTATTTCTTGTATGTACCACATATCTTTGTTTTTTTTTCTTTTCTATTTCAAGTTGTTAGTGTTTACTTGAACCCTAAAAAAGAGTTGTTTTTAAAGATATCTATGTCACTAAAGTCCATAGCGTTAGTTATTGTCCTAGTAGCATCAATTGACTTGAAACTTTTGATACACCTGACTCCACTTTTTCTAAATTA
This sequence comes from Solanum chiquidenum, assembly GCA_029582725.1. Taxonomy (NCBI): domain Eukaryota; kingdom Viridiplantae; phylum Streptophyta; class Magnoliopsida; order Solanales; family Solanaceae; genus Solanum; species Solanum chiquidenum. The sequence goes on from JAJOOS010023854.1 coordinate 8,940, forward strand.
AGGCATCTATTTTGTGTTTGTACTGTGGTTTGGTGGATTCTTGATCAGGTTAGGTCTGTCATCATCCTCCAGAAAAGGAAACGATGAGCTTATGGAAAGTTGTTTTATCTTGTTAGAATAAGATTGCATAAAAAATAGGGCTTAGTGAATAATTAGTTTATGCATCTTAATAATATTTTTGGACTCTTTATTTCCCCCATGATATCATAGTTTGGTGAGGAACAATCGGAAATATAGTCACAGTTCTGGCGTCTGTACCAGCTGTTGTTTGTGGTTATCTTCTGAGTGTTTTGGAAAAACAACATTGCCATCAGCCTCGGAGAGCACCGGCAACCAAAACCCACAAAAGCCCATCGACAGAATCTCCTCCATGTGTCGACAAAATAAGTTTTTTTCCGCCATGATCTACATCATGCACCGAATGCTTGAGCCAGTTTCCGACCACTTCTTCAATCAGTTCTTTTTCTTGTTGGATTCGTCCAGTGACTCCGAGCCAACCCATGCTAGTTTCTTCAAGTTCTGATCACTTTTTATTTTGAAGGTGAGTTTCCCCGTGAGTCCAGTAGCTTCCAAGTACAGATTTGATTCTTTGGAAGGTCGTCAGCCACTTCCAGCGGTAGATCTGGTTCCTTGGAGCTGTTCCTATCTAGATCATCCAGTTTTCGTCAACTTCTGGCGACTCTATTGGCCTTCTTCCGATAATTTTTCTGATTTGTCTAGTCTCTTAAAGCAGCTTTCTGTTCTTTGGGAGTTGTCCAACAACTTTTCAGTCTCCCAACTTATTTGCTTAGATATCTCTTCAATCCAACCTATCTCTTGGATTTGATGTTTTTAATATGAGTTGGAAATTCAGATCTTATGACTACCTCAAAATATTTAATGAGATGATCAGAAATTCAAACATCCAATATATGAAAAATCGATGGATGATGAGGAGGTCATTTTGGAAGATCTCGACCTCGGTGTAGTTAATGTATAGGCTTATGCTCATGTGCTCAGACCGACACTATAGGTAATCAACAGTTTTATTTATCTGAAGGAGAATACAATGAGTTCCTTCAGTATTGCTCAACGTGATACTTCTATTGGTGATAGTTCTTTTGCTTGTATTTCACAGTCTATAATACCCTTGGTTTGTGGACTCCAGTGCTTCACACTTGATGCTAATGAAAATCTTACCCTAAGCCATGTGCTGTAAGGATCTATGTTCATAAATTAGAATGCAAAATAAAATAAAATGAATTTCAATGACCAATAAAAAAGCACCATAATTAAATTAATATATTCCACTTAAAAATAAACTATTTTCAGTGCAAAGAAAAATCAGCGAGATGAAAAGAAAGGATTATCTTCTATTCCTTTGATTTACTATAAGTATGTTCTTTTGGTTATAAAAAAAAACTATAAGTATGTTCTTTTATTTTATGAATTTTATTTATTTATTTTGCATTTTTCAAAAATATGTTGTAGATTTTAAACTAATTTAATATAAATAATTAATATATTATTTTTAATAGGATTAGGATAAAGTTGAATGAGGTTATTAGCACCTCAAACATGCTAGTATTTTATCCGCTCGACACGTTGAAAGTGAGAGAGAAAATCATAAAATATATTATCAAATTAATTTTGATCATATTTAATTTTTTTCTAATTATTTGTTCAATTATAAAACTTAAAATCATTTTATTCCTAATCGTTTATAAGAAGGCAAACAGAGCCGAAAATTATCGTCCTCATCCTAAATTGTCGTAAGATGTTGTGTTATGTGCAATAAGATTTAGAGTTTTTTTTTTATAAATCCATAAATTAGAAATATATAAATATAATTATATGATTGTGACAAAATCACATTATTAGTTTGCTTCCTTCAACAAAATAAGTCAGACTAAAAAAGTTCGTTGAATGTGTCCTTAAAAAACTTCTTTGTTGTGAATTCAGAATTGTTCACGTGCAAATCCAAAATAGATAACCTTAAAGTTATAACAACTACATGCTAGATGTGTAGATGACTTTGGCCGCACTCAATGTTCAACTCGAGAATAGACTGCCTTATGTTAATATGTTATGATAATCATCCGTTTGATGGAAGGGTGATAAAAGAGGAGACATTCTTCTCCTTTAACAATTTTAACCATGTAATGCAGAAACTAAGACTTATAAATGCCACGGGAAAATAGAACATCTAAATCTTCCCCATTTGAAACTTAAAGTTACAAAACAATAGTGATAAGAATATTTTTCAAATCTTAAAAATAATTAACTTGCTGAGTTTGCAATAAAAGGAACCGAAAAGACCTAAGGAAAACAATAGACTTATGCTATAACTAAAATAATAACAAAGTAAATTATAAATGAGTTCAAATTCTCATTCTTAAGAAGAATCTTTAATATTTCAGTAGGGATTTTTTCATTTATTCCACAACAAATAATACACAAGCTAAAAATGATAAAATTTAAGAAATATTTACAATGTAAAAGCTTTTTAAACTTTTTAAAATCTTTTTCTATGAGCTTCTGGTGCATCCTTCCCAGCTTCTTGCGCCGCTGTTATTTTCTTCCTTCATAGGCTATCAAATTCTTTTTCTTCAATTCCAACATTGGGTACTTTCAAAAAAAAAAGAAATTCAAGGGAGATTTAAAGTAGTCCTTTAATAATTTAGGTAAACACTTGACTTCAGTCAAAAGACTATTTGAAGAGAGCTTTTTCTAATGAAGGTAATCCAATAGCAAGTTTTAATGTTGAGCCGGTTATGCTCTGATTAAGATTGTGCTAATCTAGAGCTTGAACCACTTTTTATTTATGTAATTGTGTCTTCATTGAGTTATTCACAAGATTCTTTTGTTTCGTATCTAGTGTTTGTGTGTGTTCCCAACTAGACTTTTGTTGCATACAATTAGATTCATTGAATCTCAAAAAAATGCCCACTTTAATGTATTCTGCTAATTAAATATTCCCATCTATTTCCAGGGAGGACTTCCGTAAGGAATTCCAGGAGCAAAATCCAAACGTCAGGTCAATGCGAGATGTATGTGTCTCTTGAATCTACATTCGGTCTAGTATAAAAATATATTTTTTTTAAAAAGGATTCGGCCTACGGGCCTAGTATATTTCCTTGTTTTAACTAGTTTGGATTATTTATGGCATTTTTCTCGCATTTTTTCTATGATGTTTTACGTTTCTATCATGCTGCAGATTGGGAAAGCTTGTGGAGAGAAGTGGAAAATAATGACATATGAGGTTGTGCTTCTGAGCTAGTCTTTTCATGCTTTGTTCCTCTAGTTTGCTCTTATTAATTGCATGATTATGCCTTATGTTGTGTTGATGTGTATGTCAAGGGTATGTTATATCGGTACAGTTACTCTGTCTAATTCTTCAAAATGAGCTAGATTTTAGTAAAAAACAGCATAATATCATACTGTATACTTCGACACAACTAATATCAGGAAGGTACCCTTAAACGAGTTCATGTAACATACTCTAATACTAGTTTAGTCTCACTCATTAAAATTGTCCTCCATTTGGTGTTTTGTTTTTCAATATTCTGTACATGCGGTGTAGTTAATGCAAACTTTGTCTCTTTACTTAATAGACCAAACAATTGACTTTTCATTTTAATTTTGTACATAAGAAGAAATGAATAAAGCATTTGTTGGTTGTACACTTGTTTTCACCAACATGAACTTGACCTACCATTGAGGTAATAATTTCTCTTCACTTTTATATTGTTAGAATAAGAATTGGTATATACAATCCTACTTAGAATAGGAATAGGAATAAGAATAGTCATAGGAATAGGAATAGTAAATAGTATCCTACTTGGTAAAGGATTGTATTGTAGTGTCTATAAATTAGTTCTTCGTGTAATAATATAGACACAACAATTTAATAATATTATTCTCCAATAGTTCTCACATGGTATCAGAACCTCTACGATCTTGGTAAACAATCAAAGAGTAATAGCTGCCGGCGGGCAGCTATTACCCATATATGCCTCTCGTCTGACCTACGATTATGTTAACAAAATTTGGGTCGCTGTGTATATTTCCTATGACTATTTTCTCATAATTAACACCGTGCCATCATTTCGGCGAGTACTTTCTCATATCTGATTTGTGTGTCACCGTGCCATCATTCCGGTGACTACTTTCTCATATCTTATATGTGTAGCACTGTGCCATTCTTTTGATGACTACTTTTTCATATTTAATTTGTGTAGCACCATGCCATCTTTTCGGTGTCTACTTTTTTCATATCTAATTTGCGTATCACCGTGCATCACTTCGGACTATTTTTCATATTTAATTTGCGTAGTACCATGGATTTTTCTGAACTACTTTCTCATATTTGAGTTGCATAGCACCATGTGTCTTTTCGGTGTCTCCTCAGATTTGACTTGCTTAGTTCCATTCGTCTTTCCGGTGTCTCCTCAAATTTGATTTGCGTAGGGTTGTCCAACATTCTGACCCTACTCATATAATTTCTCTTTTTCAATAGGGTGGTGCCATCAATCCGACCATCCCATATTATATCTCTTTTTCAATAGGGTCGTGCTATCATTTCAATACCCATATAATTCTCTTTCTCAATAGGGTCATGCCATCATTCCGACCCTACCCATATAATTTTATTTCTCAGATTGTGACCACTTTCAGCCATCAAATCTAATACTTCGACACATTAGCATGTTTTGATTTTGAGCACTTTCTGGCGATTTGCACTGTGAAGAAGTCTATATGGAGCAACCACATGGTTTTATTGCTAAGGGGGAGTCTAATAGCCTTTGTATGTCGATTGTGCAGTTCACTCTATGGTCTGAAATAGTAATTCAGGAATTAGGCATGACTCATAATGGGGATTACTCTGTGTTTTATCAACATTCTGCATCAAATCCAGTACTTCATGAGAAGACTAAGCACAATGAGCTTGACTGTCAATTTTGTGAAGTCGAGTGATCAACTTGCAAGTACCTCCACAAAGCCCCTCACTGGTCCTCATGTTAATTACATTTGTAACAAGGTAGGTACATAGGACTTGTATGCACCAGCTTGAGGGGGAGTGTTATAATAGGAATGGGTATACAATCCTATTTAAAATAGGAATAAGAATTGTCATAGGAATTGGAATAGTAAATAGTATCCTACTTGGTAAAGGATTGTATTGTAGTGTCTATAAATTGGGTCTTTGTGTAATAATGTAGACACAACAATTCAATAATATTCTTTTTCTATATTTCTCACATATATAATTGAGGTTCTTTGTTCCAAATCTAGACTAGTTATTAGTGTTAATAGGAAAAAGTGCATCTTTTTATTTACCTGAACTTGGAGCTTAGTTGCTCATTTTGTGGGTTGCTCTTAGCTTGTGAGTAATATGTTGGAGCGGGAGAAGATCGGAGCAATTAACTTGTTTCAGCATCAAGTCCGAAGCAGCCTCAGATTATGTTTTTCTGACCAGATTAATCCAATTAGGTCAAGTTCTCTTCTTTAGATGATAAGTCAACTTCACTTCACTAATAATACCCCAAGATGATGTCAAAAGATTTACGAAGTGAGTGAGTGGCTAAATAATATTTATCAATCAAGCTCTTACAATCTAGGGATGAAGGTACTCATTCTTTAACTTAATAAAGAAGGGATAAAAGTGGTCTTTAACTTACAATCTAGATTAATATTCTCATTCCAAATTGTCAAAAACACACAATGTTATGGTCTTCCAAATTTCTGTGTTCTCCTTGCTAAATCTCTGCCATCTCCATTTGGTCATTGTCTCTTTAACCGTTTTTGTAACACCCAAGCCATCTCACAAATAGAGTTTGAGATTACAATTTGTTCTAGTTCTTAACCTATAGGAACTGAAATTTTCTTCCGATCAGAGTTTTCAAGTGACAATCTATGTTAAGCAAGAGGGACCATTAGTTATGTTGGATGTATTCAGACTAATGGACCGAAATTCTCCCTTTTATTTGTCTTTAGACTCAAAATAAGCCTTCTTTCCTGTGGATACTAATAGTCCTCCTCTGCCAAATTGGTGCACTTCTAGTCCACCCCAAACGTCTGTCTCCTGATTTAACGTGAAGGTTGTACTCCTGCAAATCACGCGTGACATTTTTTATCAGTGAAAATGATAAAAAAATGTTTGCCTGCTCTGTTTCTCCCATCCAATCCTTTCGAAGCCCTTTAGCAAAATCCCCAAACCATAAGGTGTTTATTTTTAAGAACATAGGAGAAAAAAGCATGTGCAGACCATTGAGAAGCTGAAAGAGAAAGAAGAAAAGATAGATGGTGCAAGAGGAAGTTGAGACTGAGAAACATAAAGGGGTAGAAAGAGGATCAAATTGTCTTGCCACAGTTCATTCGGTTACTAATTTTATGCTTGCATTGTTATAACTATAAGATGGAAGTTGAATGGAGCTGCTAAAAAGTTTTTGCAAGATTGTTATTGAATAATGGAGCTAGTAAAAGGTTTCTCTAAAGTTGTAATTTTCCCAAATAGCTACTAATTAGGTTCTGCAATGCTTTGATAGAGCCCTTAAAGTAATTACAGTAAATAGGATTTTCAAAATTTTTGCAATTCCTTAATGAAGCTACTAAAACTTTCTCCAATGCTTTAATGGAATTGTTGAAGTAATTACAGTACATATGATACTAAAATGTCCTTTTCTTTATCCCCTTGAAAACTCAAATTTCTCTCGCATAAACCAAACCCTATCCCAAAGAAGATTCATAAATTAGCTACTGAACAGCCTAAGTTACCACTTTATCAAAAGAGATATATTTAGTTAAGTAGCACTGTTAGTTTGGCTACGACCAAAGCACTCAAAGAACCAAGTCCTTTGGCAACTATCCAAGAATGTAAATGACGGAATAATGATAATCAACATAAGTATTTAGTGTGAAAAACTTCTTGCTTAATGGAGAAGAAAACCACTACCCACCTCTGTAGGATTTTTCCAAACTTCTCCACTAAACTCGAGCCCAAACTTCCGGGTTTGCAACTACCCTTGCAACACCTAAGGAATTGTTCCCAACAATCCAATCTCTATCCTCTCAACTCTTCCTAAAGGATCTATTCTGATAGTGAATCCCCTTATAGATACAAAACAATACCTACTACAATCAGCTAAGACGGTAATCAAGATATGTTTTTGATATGGTATTTTGATTTTAATGTTTCGGCTCCATTTAGGGAGCTTTGCTTACTTCATAATCAATGAATAGAGAGACAAAGCTACTAGTCATTTGGACTGAATTGTGATTCATTGTGTGACAAGCACATGAAGGTTTCCATTAAAGAACTTGGCAATGAAGGAGGACAATTAATACTCCATGTAGGAGGAGGAGGATTGTTTTGTTCTTAGAGCCAAAGATGAGGGACAGTTCTGGTCCTTCTTTCGATTGATAAGCTGCAGGATAAATGTAGCTTTTCAGTGTTTGGTCCAAGTGTTGTCAAAGGCATGCTTAAGCCCTAAAGCGAGGCTCAAAACATGTTGAGCGCTTCGCCTCACTTAGTGTGCACTTCAGTGTCGTCATCAAGGCTCGAATTCATACTTTTCCTTGCCAGTGAGCCTCTTCTGAAGAGTCGACATTACATAATTAATATTTCACGTTATTTTTATTATTTTTTAATTTTTTTTTGTTCATGCTTATAATTATCAGTCTTGCACTAAACATATATCTTTATTATTGCTTTGTTTCTCCACTGTCATTTCCTCTTTTTTATTGTTTTGATATGTTATACTCGAGTTGAGGGTTCTCCGGAAATAGTCTCCTTACCTCCACGAGGTAGGGGTATGGTTTGCATACACTCTACCCTCCCTAGACCCCACTCGTGAGATTTCACTGGGTATGTTGTTGTTGGACTTAACATATATATTTGTATTTATTCTCTCTTTGTGCCTTTTTCATGAAAGCTCATGCTTTATTTGCGCTTTGCGCTTAAAACCCCAACAAACCTTAGAGCTTTCTTTGCGCTTTTAACTTTTGATAACACTAGGTCCATGATGCCATGTTCCCAGTACAGGAAGTTTAAGTTCTTGGTAACCCTACAATGAATTGTTCAAATGGAAGTTATTCCTCATTTATGAGTTACTACATTGGAAAAATACCACAGATCTACTCTCAATGTGGTAGGGAAAAAGACAAGGAAACAGAAGTAGGCTGTGGTGTACCATCAATTATTATTCCCAATATATGTTCTCTTATTTTGGATGTCTAGACTTAAATATCTAAAAGAATTTAGGGGGGAAATCAATATTTGAAGCAACTTATGCGTGATTTGTCCAAGGTAAAAGTTGTTGTCACTGATCACCCACTTTTTACACTTGAACCTATCACATCATCCCTTAATACCACCTTTTCTTATGATGGATAATTATCCATATTAACTGGCATCTTGTAATGGTCTTGAACCTTAAGACAATCTTAAGATACAGAAATAACAGGAATATAACAATAGAGCAGTGTATTTGGGACAATTTTCTGATTTATATTGGAACTGAAATGAATTACAAACTAGACTAATAACAGAATAACAGGAATTGGAAAGGTCGAACAGTAGCCTTCTAGCTTGATAGATCTGCAGAAATGGAAGAAGAAGAATAGAGGTAAGAATCAGGAAGGAGAAGAGAAGATTCTAGAAGAAATTTGGGAGAGAAAAATACCTGATATGTGCTGATTGAATGTTCTCTGCAGGGTTGTTAAGAGTATAACAACCAGTCTGATGAGCTGTTACTTTGCTGACGTGGGGCGATCCTGACCCTCGGACCTCATTAAAGTAAATCTAATTCTAGCCATTGATAATTAATTTAGTAATTCCTCTTCTGGCTAACTATGTGAAATAAGAAAGGGTCCCTGGCTGTGACACATCTGAACTGCAACCAAACATGTGAGTCAAGAATTATATTGCTTTGTATACCTTGAGCCCTTGCTTCTATTAGGTCCAAGAGTAATGGACCACTAGGATCTACAGTTTTCCATATTTATCAGCACATAAATTGTGAACAAACGTGGGTAAACTAAAGAAGTTTGTGTCTGTAAATTGCGAGTCCTTGCTTCTTTTTCATCTGAGAGTAATGGTACTTTTGAAGTGGTGCTAGTAGAGCTGCCACGCAATTGAAGGCCACTGATAGAAAAAGATATCTGTTCTGGGTGCTGTTTACTTTTGTTTATTTTTCTATTGAAGGACATTTTACCTATGCGATCCTTTAATATTTTTCCCTCTTCCAGAGGAATTATTTTTCAACAAAAAGAAAAAACAAAATTCCTGAAAGTGTAGTGACTTGCCACTACCAACTTCCAAGCTTTTCTGCATTCATCTTTGTCTTTTATCAGGTCATATAATCTTTAAATTGTTTAATCAGTAGTAGAAAGGTCCTGCTGATTCACATTGGTGATAAGTTTTGAGAGGCACAAAATCACTAAGGAGAAGCTCACTTAGGTGTCATGCCCTAGGGAAAGTACCCTTCTAGTTGTAACTTGTTGATTTGCACTATCAGAGAGAATGTATGGTAATCCTTGCCACCATTTTATTTCCCTAACTCGTGGGGGCTAGTCATATCTTTTTTGCCAGAAGTGGTCTTCTAAGCATTCAGATTCACGTTAAGCACTACTTGGTCCAAATCTATTAGACAAGGTTTTTGAAATTCTGAGTCCAGCAAGTAAATTCGGTATGTTAGGTTAGCATATTTTCGATCAGGTGCTGAAGAATTGAAATGCTGTTGGCTTTAAGCAAGGACTGGATTAATGAGACCCTGTATTACTACTTGGCTTCAGCAGATGATCACCTTCCTTGAGATTAGGCTTTTTTTTTTCTTTTTATATCTCATTACAAAAAAATAAAAAAAATAAAGAAGAAAAAAAAGGAGAAAGAACAAAAAACAGGTGATCAAGTATATCTGACTTGAAGAACTGGTCTTGAATAAGTCTTTAACTTCTTGCCTGATGAGGGGACACTTGCATCATTGGACCATATTATATATTCTTTTTCAACGTCTGTATCTGTTAAAGCACTTGTTTCCTCTGCAAATAGAATTATGAAGATCCGAGAAGAAACCACTTATATTGAACTTTACTGGTTGTTAGGAAAAAGTGCATTACTATGATATAGCAACAGAGAAACGAAGAGAGTTTGATAGAGCCATGACGTACTTTAATAAGAAAAAGGTAAGCTTCCCCTTTCTAGCTTCATTAATTTCTCAACTGTTGCTATCACAGAAATTGAGCAGTGTTTCTTGCCATGTGATGGAAACTATGTGCAGGAAGGTGGAGAGTTTCAAGAATATGAAGAAGACTCCGATTTTGATGAATAGTATTATGCATTGTTTGTAATCTTCAGTTTGAGTTGTTCGGTAGGAATAGTATGTATTTTGGTATTATTTCTGTACATCCAACTTATCGATCTAGTCTCTCGACTTCATGTCTTAGCACCTTTGATGACTGAACAAGCCTCCTTTCCCCAACCAAAGCAGAATCCACTTGGTGCTCAATTATGGGTTCTGTATGTACATTATTAGCCTTGACAGCACTTGAAAGTAGATTATTCCATGCAGGTTTTTCTGCATAAGTGCTGCACTTTTTATTCTAGTGAAGCAATCCTCCTCCTCTTTGAGTGTATATTTAACTTTCAGATGGCTGCACTGCGTTGTTCACAAAAGGTTTGAATGATACATATCATTTACAATTCTGAAAGTATTTTTTGCAACAGAAAATATTTCTTTATAATCAACACCTTTTTTGAGTTCAACTTTTAGCAACTAAACTTGCCTTATAGTGGTTAGTATTTCCCTCGAAATCAATAGGTTATTAAGATAAGTTGGTGTAATTGATTATTGTTCTTATTGTGTGTTCTTTCCCTCTCTATAACTTTGTAGGATGATTTTATTTTTGTTCTAACCTTAGTAGCTTTTGTCGCCAGTTGCTTGAGGCTCATGAGCTCCTAAGAATTTAGTATGTTCTTGCATTATGTATTTTGTTAACTATTATACTAGAATATTGAGACATTGGGGATTGTGGATTATGGCTCATCTTTTAGAATCGATTATGGAACAACCTCTCTCAATATGGGTCCATTCAAAATGTTGTCCCAGGAAGTTAGATGTGAAATTCATTTGCCAACATAGGGCAGTGAATCACCCAAAAATGGTCTAGTGTTTATTTAATATAAACTTTTGAAAATAAACAAAGTTTGAAGTTGAGTATGTATTTATGGAGTTGATGTTGATGTTGAAGAAAATAGTATACTGGGGGAATAGGGTAATGCTGCTGGTTGAATTGGCCTGGTGGAATAGGGTTAGAAGTGGAATTGCAAGAATGAAATTCCCCCATGGCTGGTGAATTTTTCAAACACTAGTGATTGATTGTATTTGTGTGTGTAATTCAAAAGACAGAGTGGAAACTGATTTGTGGCCTTATTGCCGTGTTATTTAAGTTTCCTTGTCTTCCTAACAAAGTAGATGGCCAAACCGACCAATCTAGATTTATCATTTCGAATGAGCATGTGATTGACAACTAATGCCCACATAGTTAATGTAAATATCATGAACCAACGATAATATGACATGGGACCTCCTTTATCTTTATAATACTAAATTCGTGATAGAATGAACATGTAACGATGATCTTAGTGAGGTTCACCAAAACTGGAACTGTAATGATAACAACCTAAGCTTGTGTGTCACTGTTGCTCCCAATTGCACATAAGTGTACGTGGTCGCACAAGTAATATAGTCTCTTAAAAAAAATCAGATTATCGAACTCAAATGACTTGTCAATTAACTATTTTACTAAATTATACTAATTTAACTATTTATTTAAGAGTGCCAAATGAATTTGACTTTTAGTTAAATACTAAGAATGCAATAATTAAATAATAAAATTACTTACAACCATGTATGGGATTTCATGTATCACATCTCATGCATGAATTAACTACGATTATCAAATTACTAATTTACAGGGTTGATTTTATGATCATGGTCTCCCGACCGCTAATCGCTTACTCTAATTAGCTATCTAACTACATCGTTGAGCAGGGATAGGCAGTCCTAATTGGCAAGCATTTATATTTCATCCTGTTTTGTAACCAAGCTAGATGTTCTTCCGGGCGTCACTCCTAAACACAAATCAACTCAATTTAATGAAAGATCAAGTTTTTTTTGTATCTTTTGGTCTATCTACTTTAGCGTCTCGCAAGTTTAAGAGTAGACAATATATTTATCTCTATGGTGATCAAGCATGAAATACTAAAACAAAAATACAAAAGTAATTTAAATGATAACCAACATTAATTCAAAACAATCGATGTTCAACAATTACCCTTAGCCACAGCCCTCGGACAAGGGTCTTTAGTTGCTAAATGTGTAAGAAAAGAAGAAGAAAAGAACCCTAAAATGTATGGACAACTTCATACTTTGATGCTCTATGATTGATGTTCCCCTAAATAATTATTTTTATGGTATATTTATAGATATAAAAAAACCTTAAATAAAATAACTGAGTACAAATAAAATTAGGAATCCAAAACCAAAAGGAATTTATTTTCCGCGTGAAACTGCGCTGCCGAACCGCCTCACGCTCTTGTTGCCTTCATCATTGCCACGTGGCAGCAAAACAATTCTTCTTTCCTTATTTGAATATAAATTATATTAATATTATATTAGTTTCTTTCTATTAAGCTGTCTGATTGATTTCCTTCTTTAACCTTTCATCTTTAATTCGTTTTAGTTTTAAACTTTTTTCAACTTTACACCAATTTACTCCTACAAATAAAATACACTATTAAGCACAATTCATAAAATTCATGCTCAAAAAGGACAAATATAAATAATAAATGTAAGGCAAATAATGATTAAAAATATGTATTTTTGGCCTCACATCAACATCCCACACTTGAACATTTGCTCGTCCTCGAGCACACATCAAATATCAAAAAATCAAACTAGGAATGTCATCACTTTGGTTGACACAAACAATTAGGCCATATACCAATTTCAAAACATTAAGTACAATTCTCAAATAAACAACAAACCTCTAATCTCCTAACCTCAAGGAAGGACTTCGAACTCATCAAATTTAAGTTTGCTCACCTACTCTCATAAAAGAAAGTTAATAAAATCACTTATCCATCATGGAACAAGTGCCTTCACAAGAAGAAATAGTCCACACACTCATTTCAAAAGATTCAATATAAATTAAAGACTTAGCATCAAAGAACAACTCACACTCAGAAATAAAATTCACATATATGCACAAAGAACCATAGACTTGCCTATTATGTACATCTCCACTAATTAAGCATGCTTGAATAGAATCAAATATGACTTTAATGGGTTGTAATGTAGGCTAGGGAACGGGTAGAAAAACTATATACTAGTGAGTTACACTTCCTTAAGCACTTTGCACTTTAAGACTTTATCACCCATTATTTTTATTTTTTTTGTTTTCTGCCCTCTCTTCAACAATTATTTCACAAGTAATGCTCATCATCTCAAGAATTTTTCAATAATTTATTTTCTTCTTTTTTTTTCCAGAGGATTTTTTTTTCATGTCATATTTTTTTTTCTTTTTTTTTCATGTCACATTCTTTCAAAGAGTGCTTTTTAAGCACTTTGTAGTTATCATTGATTACCTTTTTCACTCAACCATTTCTTTTTCTTCAGAGTTAACAATTAGAATAAGTCTATGCTATAATGCTCAAGGAAGCAAGGTGCAAAATCTAGGGATTCAACAAAATAGTTAAGGGTAAAATATGACTACCAATAAAAGGCTACAAGCTCAAAAGGGCTAACTAGTGATATAATATTAAAAAGGCTAAAATTTACAAGAAAATAAAAGAAAACTTATTATCATCTTCTAAACAAAACAACACTTTTTTTTCGCTTCAATAACATGTGGGGCAAGTTCTAGACTAAGATGCAAAACATGAAATAAACAAAATCTCACCACACATGGCACAAGTATCAATCAAGATGGATCAATTCCACTTCTAAGAGAGACAAGATCATAACAAACTATAAAATAAAGTAAGCTATATACAAAGTCACAATCATGAGCCTATGTGTCAAAGAGTCGGCAATTTCCTTATCAATCAAGCATTCACAAGAAAGTACTACTCAAAAATTAGACCTAAATAGCAAGTATCACATCACTCAAAAGGGTCTTTTCTTTTCTCTAAAAAAAATTAAAAATTAAAAGAAAACTTATTCCTAAAAAAAATAAAACACAATCGGTTCAAAGGGACTATCTTCAGGAAAAGAATTGAAAACAAAAGCCAAGAAACCCATCCTAGAAAAAAGAAAAGACTCGATAAAACAGTAAAAACTAGGAAGTCATTCTTCCACCCCACACTTAAAAAGATGCTATGTCCCCAAAGCATCAAATAAAATTTAAAACAAGGGTTAGAAAATCTCCCTCAGGCCTCTAGGTAGTTAGTAGCATGTTCTCTCAATTTTCATCAAGGGTCGTACGCACCCCACACTTAATCTCAAACGTGCTCCTTCGCTTCAAATTTTTGGGTACTCAGACTTCTCCTAATCCGCAAAAACAAGACAAAAAAAATGACACTAATAAAATAAAAATATAATAAAATAAGAAGTTACACTACTAATTAGGTTGCCTCCCAATAAGAGTCTAATTTAACATCGCGACACGACACAAATAAATTCACCACTTTTCTTTCCACTTTGAACTTATGAATTTTACCCCTAACTTTGTATCAATTTTTTGCTCCTCTCTAGGGGAGGTGGTATAAAGATAAATGAACCTAGTAATATATGTCGCGTCTTGCACTTCTTGGACCTTAGGTGAGGAATGTCGTTATGTCTACGTGGATTAAAAAACTTTAGGATGTAGGGGCCTTGTACCTCATCTATACACTCATCCATTAATTCAGATGATATAGAAAAGTGTTTTGAACGAGATTCAAGTTGCCTTAACTGCAAAGCACAATTTTTACAACATTCTCACTTTTGTACTCTTTCTGAACATCGATATTAAGGAATAAGATTAGTTGAATGGTTGACATTCCTCTTTTTGCTCCACTAGTTGGTTATCATCCACGAGAATTGGTAATTGGGCTTCAGACTCCTCAATCTTTTTGTTCAAGTGAGCCTCTAAGTCATGAATATCTGAGCCAAATTGATCTATTTCTTGTGTTAGCTCAACTCTTCCTTCAATCAGTTGGGTTGTCATGTATATTAGACCATCATTGATAGACTCTTGAAACTTTAGAAGTTGAGTTTGTTCTTGTAGCCAAGATTGACTCACTATCTCTGTTTCTCCATAACTTTCTCCTTGATGGGCTTCACTCTCTTCTAATTTAGCTTGGACTGTAATTTCTAATTGAATAGCGTCAAGCTTATCCAACCGTTTCATGATTTTTGATTTCTCTTCCCCGTATTCAAATATTTGTTCCTTGATTTTTAAATTAACTTTTTCCAGCATGTGCGTACATTCCATAAGTGAATTCACATTGCGCGCCTCTTGTTTTGCATTTTTCACTTCATCTCCCATGCTAACATCACAAATAACAGAAGAATCATAATAGGAGTTCGGGGGAAGGGAATAAGATTTAGAAAAATCATTTCAATGAATATATTGACGACCACATATATGACATATAGGACACTTGATATTCAAGTGATGTCCATTACAAATACAAGGATTTTTATAAGAATACTTATCACCCAAACAAGATTTTTCCCAATCATCCGTATCAATAAGAGTACAAAATTATTCAAAGAAAAATATAATAATTAATTGTTTAGAAAAAAACTAATTAAAAAATAAAATAAAATAACTAAATAAAAAGAAAAAGTATAACCTAGATGAATAGTTAATTTCTAAGTCCCCGGTAGCGGCGCCAAAAACTTGTTGCTCCCAGTTGCACACGCAAGTGTATGTGGTTGCACAAGTAATATAGTGGCTCTTAAAAGAACTGGATTATCGAACTCAAATGACTTGTCAATTAACTATTTTACTAAATTATACTAGTCTAACTATTTATTTAAGAGTGTCAAAAGAATTTGATTTTTATTTAAATACTAAGAATGCAAGAATTAAATAATAAAATTATTTATAATGGTTGGAAAATTCCATGGCTACAACATGTATGGGGTTTCATGTAACACATCTCACGCATGAATTAACTACGGTTATCAAATTATTGATTTACAGAGTTAATTTTATGATCATGGTCTCCCTACCTCTAATCGCCTTCTCCAATTAGCTGTTTAACTACATCGTTGAGCGGGGATGGGCAGTCCTAATTGGCGAGCATTTATATTTCATCCTACTTTTTTAACCAAGCTAGATATTCGTCCGGGCGTCACTCCTAAACACAAATCAACTCAATTTAATGGAAGATCAAGCTTTCTGTATCCTTTGGTCTATCTACCTTAGAGTCTTCCAAGTTTAAAAGTAGACAATATATTTATCTCTATGGTGATCAAGCATGAATTACTAAAATAAAAATACAAAAGTAATTTAAGCGATAACTAATATTAATTAAGAACAATCGATGTTCACAATTACCCATAGCCACAGCCCCCGAACAAGGGTCTTTAGCTACTAATGTCTAAGAAAAGAAGAAGAAGCCTAAAAAATATGGACAACTTTATACTTTGATGCCCTATGATTGATGTCCCCCTAAATAATTATTTCTATGGACTATTTATAGATTAAAAAAACTCTAAATAAAATAACTCAATCCAAATCAAATTAGGAATCCAAAACCAAAATGAATTTGTTTTCCGCGTGGAAGTACGCTGTCGAACCGCCTCACGCTCTTGTTGCCTTCATCCTTGCCACGTGGCAGCAAAAACAATTCTTCTTTCCTTATTTGAATATAAATTATATTAATATTATATTAACTTCTTTCCATTAAGTTGTCTGCTTGATTTTCTTCTTCAACCTTTCATTTTTAATTCGCTTTAGCTTCAAACTTTTTCAACTTTACACCAATTTACTCCTACAAATAAAATACACTATTAAGCACAATTCATAAAATCCATGCTAAATAAGGACAAATATAAATAATAAATGTGAGACAAATAATGATTAAAAATATGTATTTTTTGCCTCACATCAGTCACGACCCAAAAACCACAAATCGTGAGGGTGTCTACACCTAAGCCCGATAGGTAAATTATAACCAATTTTAAGTTTTATCATTTAAGTGGAAAGACATAAGAAACCCATTATTGTTTAATGATCATAGAAATGCAGAATATAACCCAAGCCCCCAAAACCTGGAAGTCATTGTGCAAGTCTATAAAAATATACAAGTTTGACATACTTAGTACACTATTCGAAATAAAAGATGAGAAGTAAACATACAGAGCAGGAGATTGGTGCGGTAGATCAACCCAGCATTTTACCACAATATCTCTTAAAGACAAGCACAATCTCAAGCAAGCCGGGAGCCCCTCTGGTGCATGGATCCAAACCTACACCCAAAAAGGGAGCATCGAGTGTAGTACGAGTACATATACAATGTCTACCCAATAATTATCATATATCGTCTCTCCTTGAAGTAGTGACGAGGTTTAGTCATTGAAAACACAAATGTTAGTTGTTCAGTGTTTAAACAAAAATTTAATGAGTACCTGTTAAATTAGGTCTTAGGCCTAAATCACACCCCAAAAGCTAGCTCAAAGGGAGGAGGATTGCCCAAGCCTTATAAGCCCC
Organism: Solanum chiquidenum; assembly: GCA_029582725.1. Classification (NCBI taxonomy): domain Eukaryota; kingdom Viridiplantae; phylum Streptophyta; class Magnoliopsida; order Solanales; family Solanaceae; genus Solanum; species Solanum chiquidenum. Next base: position 26,625 of record JAJOOS010023854.1, read on the forward strand.
TCTGGTGCATGGATCCAAACCTACACCCAAAAAGGGAGCATCGAGTGTAGTACGAGTACATATACAATGTCTACCCAATAATTATCATATATCGTCTCTCCTTGAAGTAGTGACGAGGTTTAGTCATTGAAAACACAAATGTTAGTTGTTCAGTGTTTAAACAAAAATTTAATGAGTACCTGTTAAATTAGGTCTTAGGCCTAAATCACACCCCAAAAGCTAGCTCAAAGGGAGGAGGATTGCCCAAGCCTTATAAGCCCCTCTGGTGCATGGATCCAAACCTACACCCAAAAAGGGAGCATCGAGTGTAGTACGAGTACATATACAATGTCTACCCAATAATTATCATATATCGTCTCTCCTTGAAGTAGTGACGAGGTTTAGTCATTGA
>JAJOOS010023855.1:0-28708 GCA_029582725.1 Solanum chiquidenum
TTTTTTTTTCACTTGATCACTTTTAATACATGTATAATACACTTTTAATTCATATTACAAAAAATAATTTATTATTCACATATAATACAAGTTTTATTGATGGATAATACATTTATCACACATTTTAATACAATTATAATACAATGTGTCAACTTCTTACCAAATAAGCATAATATATTTTTAAAAATAATTATAATACATATATATTGCATACTTAATTCACTTTTAATACATATTGCAAATTTAACATAGAATTGCTATAAATGGTAATAAATAAAAAGTATCGCTAAAATAAGTAATTATTTATTAAAAGGCACTCATCCAAGTAATTTTTCCTTGAAAAAAAGAGTACAAATAAATAATAAAAGATAAGCGAATTAAATATATTATTCCTATCCAAGTCCAACTGATCTTTTAGGACAATGGTTTTATTTTGTTCCTTTTATCTTTTTAATTTATTACCATGGTTTTCTTTTCGTATTTAATTTTACAGTTGCAAAATATTATAATTTTTTTGGTAAATAAAAATATTATTTAAATGGTATGGTAGTATGAATGCGTTAAGAAATAAGATATTTTTAATGCATTCTTTGGATTGTACGAAAAGTATGTGTAATTGATCATTGAAAGAATCAGATATTTTTTTGGATATAATATGATAGAAAAGATTTAATTATTCCATAACTAATCCCATAATTGTTAGATACAATATAACGGTAAGAATCAATATAATAAAAGTAAATCAATAAAATTAGGAAAAACTAATTTGACATTCCTATATAAAGACGAGTGAATTATTCTTGTAAGAGCAATTTAGTTTTCCACTACACAATAGAAATCAAGTACGTACTTGTTTCAAATTATTTTCTTTTCAAAAATAATTTCGAAAGTCCTATATAGTTCCATATTTCTAGTCTTTCATTAGTCTTTATGTTTGATGCTTTTATTTGTATAACTTTTTAATTGTTTGTATATATAGGATGAATATCACAAGAATGCATCTAAGAGTTGTACAACTTTTGATTGCAATTATGGTTTTTTTTACCTACAATGAAGTTGAGGGATTATCAAAGAAGGAGGATGAAGAATTTGAGAAGCAACTAAAGATTTTAAATAAGCCACCTATCAAAACCATTAAGGTATATTTGTAGATACTTTATAGTAATTCTTTGTTTTGATCATTTTGTTTTCAAAGAATTCAAAAATATATGGTACGGACACATCAAGATTAGTTATAACCTTCAATTCGCTAACATTAATTAAGCGATATTGTTTAATTTTGTAGACGGAATATGGAGATATTTATGATTGTGTGGATTTCTACCAACAACCCGCATTTGATCATCCTTTGCTGAAAGGAAAGATCCATACTCATGATCCTCAGGTATGTTTATATAATTTTATCGAGAATTTTGTTTTATTGATTATATTGTAACTAGTACTGTAAAAAACTCTGATTCTTAAAATTTTATGATGCTCATAGATGAAACCGTCTTTCTCGCTAACTAAGAGAGACAATTTAGAATTATCAACATCTAATAGCTCCTCGAGGATTGGACTAAAAGATGGAGGTTGTCCAATGGGAACCGTTCCTATTAGAAGAACTACTAAAGAAGATCTCATTAGAGAAAAGAGAGCAAATCAATTTAATGCTAGTTATGCTCGTGGTATCTATCACGTAAGTTAATTTGATCCGAAATAAATTACTTTTATTTATCCTAGTCATTTAGTATTTATCTATATGCATGCGTTTAATTATATATTGTTAAACACGTGGTCTAGCATAAGTTGCTATTTATGATTTAGAATATTCTTGTCATTGACCAACGTGTTTTAAAAAAATTCTTGTTACTTATTTTGGTTTAAACATTCAGTTTGCTCTAGCACAAACATATAACCAAAATAACATGTTTACTGGAGCTTCAATGATAAGTAGTATTTACAGTCCAAATGTTCTACCGAACCAATGGAGTGCATCTGTCATGAAGTTACAAAATGGTGGTGACCAAATACAAGCTGGTTGGAGGGTAAGTAGTAATATTTCTTCCTTGTTTATTGTTATAAGATGTATGATAGGAATATCAAAAATTGTTTGATTAATTCAGGTGGATCCAGTTCTTTATGGTGATACTCACGCACGATTTTTCTCATTATTCAAAGTAAGTTTTCTTCTTCTTCCTTTTATTTTTATTCTTCATCTAATTAATAAGAAATTCATAATCATACAGTCTGGCACAACTCAATGCTTCAACACACGTTGTCCTGGATTTGTAATTATGAATAACAAGATTCCTTTGGACATGGTATTCTCACCAACTTCTAGTCTCAACAAAATATACGTGGACCCGTTCTTCATTCAAAAGGTAAGATAAATACAATTTTTTTTCCATTTCATTTGGAAAACACTTGAGACTTTTTAGTATATATATACATTCAATCAATTTGTGAACTTAATATTTTTTTAATCAGGATCTTAAAACTGGAAGATGGTGGTTGATTTATTCCAATGATTTGATAAAAATTGGTTATTGGCCCGCAGAGCTCTTTAAAGAATTAAAGGGTTTTGCATCAAGGGCGGCATGGGGAGGAGAAGTATTTAGTTCAGGACCTACTTTTCCTCCAATGGGTTCTGGTAGTTTTGTTCAAAGTCCAGATTCTAATAAAGATGCATACTGTAGAAAAGTTTCAATTCTCAATTCTATTGGGAATGTTATACCAGTTGATACTAAATTACAAATTGTTAATGATGCACCTGAACTATACACGGTTCTTGATATACCATTTACAAGTGATGCATTTGGTTCTACGGTCTTTTTTGGAGGACCTGGTACCTTTTTTAGTTAACCCTAATATGTAAATTAGGAATAAATCATTTCCTTTTACCTTTTTTATGAATTTGCGTCATGGTTTGGTTTCAGTTATTTTATATAAATAAATAAAGTTTTGATATATATCAGTGCTTGTTTCTATTTTTATTTATTCTCTACCAAACGTGTCTTTCTTTTGTTCTGAAAAAAAAATGAAGACATTTAATATCTCTTACTTAAATATTTTAGCTACTTCCAAAGCATATAATATAAACAAAATGTACATGTACTAGTTAGTGACAAAATAAAAACATTTAACTATCAAATGTTGCCTCAGTTAAGTTTAGGTAAATGGAACTTACTAACATCTTTTGTTCAAAATATATTACGAGTAAAAATATTTATTTTATTATGATCTGGAATTCTAAGTTAACTCATAAGTAAACATAATGCAAAAGGCAAATTCTAAAAATCTTCTAATACAAATAAGTAAAGCTTTAAGTATTTAACTAACTTTGCTAATAATGTATGTAACATATGAAATGATGTGCATTTTGATTTACAAATCCAACACTGTAATTTTTGCGGATCCGGCTCCTCTCCATTTCTTTTTTCTTCATTTTTTTTCAAATTCTAATTTGAATTAGAGACACATGTCATATGTAATTTCAGGTGCTAAAGTTTTGATGCATACAAGTTACTATCAAATTATTACATTGTGTTAGTTGTAGTGTACTTGCAAAAAATTCATAAATAGGTAAGGTTTAAAACATAATAGGCCTCCTTAATTAGTGTTTGCCTATTTACATAGTATAACTATAGTTTGAATGATTAGATGGGTTATCGTTTGTATATTTCACTTTTTTTACTGATTATACAAATCTTAATCAAATCAATTATTGATTTGTTTTAATTGATGCAACAGTTTCAATTTTTATTTTTATTTTAAAAAAAGAAAATATCCCTTAAATCATGATTATTAAATCTTATTAGAATTTCTTACCTAATATGACTTCTTCTACTTGAGGAAAAGCGAAGACACATTCTATTCATGATATTGCAAATTCTTTCGAATTAAGAAAAATAATTTCATTGATTTCTTTCTTTCTTATATTACTAAAGCTAAACAATACATTATATTCATTACGAAATTTCTATGTTTCTGACTACAATTGTATACATTTGTATTTGACATGTTTGTTAGTTAATTGGTGTTTTATTTCAGTTTCTAATTAGTTCAATATGATACGAAAATGGTCCGTATGTAAATGAATAGTTATTTGTATATAACAATTGCATATGTATATACATAAATGATTGATGTTTACATAAGTAATTTGTAGTTGAAGTATATACGTTTGTATAAACAAAAAAATGTATATCCATTTGTATATGTGTTAAATGGTATATCATAAGGGAAATATTCAGAACATTTAAATACCCCTTTACTAATTTTCTTATACAATTTCATTAAATTTGTGTCATGAAATGGAAGATAACCATCTAATTAACAAGACAAACAAAATCACCGCACATGGTCAAATATCCGCCTTCTCGCCATCATATCCTCTCTTCTTTATGACCTTTGGCGCGACATATGCTGGAGTTCCACACGTCGTGTGGAGGAGGCCATCTTGTATTTTCGTGTGGAGTTCCAAGGTTTCTGTTTCATTCATGAGTATATTTTCGGGTTTCAGATCTCTATAATATATCCCTTGACTATGATTAAAATCAACAGTCGCTACAAAAATTAATAGTCGCAATTAATTATTGAAAGTATTTTCGTGCTGCTGATTCGCTATTAGCAACCTTATTGAATAATTCACCACCTCTAATATATTCCATTGCAAAATAATTTTTTGTTTTGCTAGCCATTACTTCATAAAGTTCAACAACATTTGGATGCCTAATTAATCTCATAACAGAAATTTCAACAACATTTGGATCCCTTTTATAAAACTATCTACAAAAAATTCCAATCACTTTTTATCCGATGCATTATGTGTTGGGCCTCGTTATCTCCTCAAGACAAAGCGACTAGAAAAGGAGTGGGCCTATAACTCCATATCAGCAACAACAGGTTTATGAGCAAAGGAAGTGGGGCGGAAGCCCAAACTGATTTACAGAAGACCACTTGCACTATATTTAGGGTAAACTATATAAATTCCATTGTGTAGATCCTAATTACTAGGAATTCCGATAGTTTTTGATTCATATACCATTTTCTGTTGTTGGATACATGTGTTGAGATACGTCAGATACGTATATCAGCTGGGTCTATAAGGACGAGATACAAGATACGTCAGCTACGCATATCAGTTGGGTCTATAAGGTCGAGATACTTGATTTAAAGACTCAGATACATGTATCAGTTGAGTGTATAACGCCGAGATACGTGATTTACATATTTTTGAATTAAGTGTTGTAACTTAATGTCCTAATTAGTGGAGTAAATTATGGGATACAATTGAAGCGCGATACATGTTTTAAATTATTTTTTTGAGGATATGCAACATAAAAAATTCAAAGAAAAATTCAAAAAAATATAGAATTTCATTCATTCTTTTTCGAGAAAGATAAAAAGTGTATAAAATCTACTTCATTTCATTAATTTTATTTTATTTCTTCGAATTTTGCTCTCTGTTTTTTTTTCACAGTAGCCATTTTTATTCCGTTTCAAAACTGTGATGGTGAAGTTATTTTCACAATAGCCAGATTCATATACATACTAGATACATTAACAATATATTTTATATAATGTCAAAGTTAATTTAATATTTCGAGCTTTACTTATCCATATTAGAAATTTTGGGATGATTATATTGTTGGTGATGAACATCTTTTGATTATGCGTATGGATGATTTATATATATTGTTTGCTTATGATTGCTAATCTCTTGAGGATTCCTTCATTGATTTGATACTCTTTTTGATAGGTTTAGAGATATTAAGGATCATTGACGTATTCTGAAAAGTGTTATTTCTAATTCACCCTATTTTTTATGTTAAAGAAATAGATTAATTATAAAGAAAAGTCAATTCTTTAATGAGAGTTGTCACTTATTTATTTTTTTAAGAAATTAAGAAAAAATTTAATTCAATTCCAAGAGACTTCAAAACAAAAAAAAAATCTTTCAAAATTCCAAAGAGAGGGTACGGGTTCTTGTTTTATTTAAAAAACTTAAAACGATGTTTTTAGAATCGCCACTTAATTTTTAAAGTAAAATTAAGAAAACAATTTTTTTTTCAAAAAATTAAAACAGAAAATCTAATGAAAACTATTAAAGGGGGTTCAGGATTCTTATTCGGAAGGGTTAAGGACACCTAAAATATTCGCTATTTCTCATTTATCCGATAATTAAAATACTTGTCTAATTAAAAAGGGCATGCTTGATTAGTTTAGAAATAGACAAACTTGAGACTTGAAATTAAATTGATTGAAAAACTTGAATTCATTTTAAGAAAAATGACAGAATTAAAGAGAACAACAATCGACACTACAAAAAACGCCTAAATTGTAGGGGTTTCAAAGCGAAGGTTAGCTACAACCCCCACAAATTACATTAAATACAGGGGGTTTAAGAACCGACATAAAATTAAAATAAATAGCGAGGATTTAAAACCCCCACCATCTGAAAAGAAAAAAATCTAAATAAATAGCGAAAGTTTAAATACCCTGAAAATAAAAAATTTCATTTCAAAACTATAAAGTACGACTTGGACTTATTTCTCATTCTAAAAGCTATTTGTACCTCTTTTATTTAAAATAATAAAGACAAAGTTATTTTAAAAAACATAAGCTATATTAATTAAATATATATACTACCAACAAAATTTCAAAAATATATACTACCAAAATAAATTCAAAAATATTTTAACTTTGGAAACTTCACTCTATCACTCATTTCTCAGAACTCACACTCCTCACTTCTCCATCGATCGTACACCGCCATTCTCTCATTGATCGTTACACCGCCAGTTCAATCATGTAAATTTCAGCTAGCTTTTCAGATTCGGAATTGAAATAACCATTTAAAGGTTAAAAAAGTGTCACTGCTCTTATTTTTTGGATTCTCTCATCTCAATATGCACATATCTGAAAGTTGATACAAATTTCTGATTGTATCAACTAGGTAAGTTCATTTGTTTGCTATTTGTATAGCTTCATGGAGGTAGAATTAGGTTAATTTTGTTGTACTTCTCAAGGATGAAAAAATTGAAATGAACTGCACTAGCCTATCATTTTTGTGTATTTTGTGGTAGAGTTAGGTTAACTTTGCTATATTTTTTGTGGTTCAGTTATTTGTGCTGGTATTGTGTGGTAGAATTGGATTTTCTAGGATTTATGGCGAACTTGATAAAATTGTTTAAATTTACTGTAATATTTACTTAGTATTATGTTAAATTTTATAGTTATTATGGCTGCTGCAAAATGCTTTAGAAGTCAAATTATTTCGTGTTTGTTTTTCGACAGTGTGCTATGTCTTGATGTGTGTTTGTTTCTTTACTTTTTACTTTATTTTCCAGCTGGTGTTCTTGTATATCTGTTGTGTGATTTTGGTAATGTTTCTGTTGTGTGTTGTGTTATCTCGGTAATGTTACTGTTGTGTGTTGTGTGACTTTTGAGCCTCAACTTGACAGCATTGAGAAGAGATTAGAATGAGCATTCAGGAGCGAGCTTCTCCTGAATGTTTTCTCCAACTAATATGGAAGTTCCTACTCCGTATATTAGTTCACGAATTGAAAGAATATACTCAAATTTTTGTTTATTTCTCTCTATCTGACTTTGTTCTCCCCTTACCTAGCTAAGAAACATCAATATGTAAGAAAAAATCAGTTACAATATGCATCTAGTAAGAGTGTTTCTATTGGTTCTGCGGTTTGCATCTTGGTGTCTATTAGTCTTTTTCTTATTAGCAAATAGATTGTTCTGTTGTGATCAAAATCAAGAATGTCCGCTCCTCATTAGATGTTGACTTACATTGTTCAAAGTGTTGAGATTCCTTGTAAGTACTTTTGCTGCTAGGATGAACAAAGTAAGAAATAGTGGATAACATGGCTTCTTAATCTGATTTGTTGAGATAATGACCTGTGTCACATAACATTCTGTGTCTTATTCAGTTGTATGGTGTTTCGTGTATTCGAGAAGAGATAACTGCATTATGTGAGAAAAGTGAATCGTGGCTACCTATAAAACAGTATCTATGAACTATAACATGGCTTCAACATCCTCAACTATATCCATTTTTCTCTTTGATATCGTTGTTGGCTGCTGCCCTGTTTCGTTCTCTCTCTAGCATTGTTGTATTACTAGTGAATATTGTGTGGATCTTAATCTTTAAATTAGTTACTGATTTGCTTATTTGTTGGTTTCACGTTGACTTTTTGGCCTGAATGATCGCTGAATAGCCTTTTTCTCTGCGTCTTTTAGGTTATTCAGCTTAGACTCTTTCTCTGGTTATAAGTAGCTTGTTGAAATGATATTTTCCGCTTATGTTCTTTGAGGTCCATAGCTCTGTGTCTCCATACAATATGATTTATGTTCCTTGTTTAAGTTCTTTTTCAGATTATGGTTTGTCTCAAACTCAATGTTTCTTCAAATTTTTATGCTCATTTTAGCTCTTCCGCCTACTGTAGTTATCAGGGTCAATTTTGTTTTTCTTATCTACTCATTATGTTTAAATTAAATGTCTGGATCAGTTCATTAGTTCATATTTTCAGAATCCATGTAAAACCTCTTTATCTGAATTTGATTCAAAAATAAGTTAACAAACTGACTAATCTAAGTTTTGTTGCTCTCTTTTATTTGTTCAAGCTTATTTTATCTCTAACAATGGTTAGTTGCGTGTTTTGTTATTTCTCAGCTATAGTAATTTGTACATCCACATAGAAAGATTCTATTAGCATGTTCTCCAAGCAGTCCAACATTTCATTTTGAAGTATTTTGAGGTGAATTTCGGATGACAATCTTGATATGAGGCAATCGAAAGATTAACTTGATAAAATTGTTTAAAGTTTCATGCCAATGAAGCCTAAGTCTATGTGTTTGTCTCTGTCTCATTTTTTTTCTTGGTAAGATCTAGAAATATAATTCACTCTGAAGAAAATGATAGATCTACTGTCTGAAACAAGAGAGTACGAGTGACATGTTTTCCAGTGATCGGTTGGTTCATAACTTGAGTTTTCATTCATAGATTCTTAAATTAAGTTGGTCGACGTTCTATATAAGCAAATGTTGTGACATCATAACTGCTGTTTAAATATTCCTTTTGCATAATCTTATAGAAAATATTCCTTTGTTTAATTTATCAGGTCTAACCCCCTTCCACTATTTGCTTTTTCTGGAACTGGAACTGGAACTGGAGAACTTCTAGATCTTATTTGTTCAGGGATAAAGAAAGTTGAGGTACTCTGACCCCCTTTAAATAGTTGTTGGTACTCTTTCATGATAGCTTAATGAACTCCCTGGCATCAAGTTTATTTGTTGATGTTGATGCTTAGCTCTCTTAGTTTCAGCTATCTGTTTTATTTTACTTTCAAAATAAATCAATGAGTTTCTGCCGAATAAGTTAGTAATAAAACAAATTAATTGAATATCGAGTACAAGCTCGTAAATAGTTCAGGTGCGCGTAAAGTCAACTACAAAAGTACTAAATAGAGGGAAATAGACCTTTACTCTCAGATTGTTGTTGTGTAAATCCAATTCCTTCTAATGTCTATTATGTTGCAATTTTGGCATGAAAGTAGAAAACATTATGACCGAAAATAGATCGATTAACTTGAAATGGAAACTAACTAGATGAAAGATTGTACTATTACTTACCATCTTCTGCATATACATAAAATTGTTAAATATGTCTCTAATCTTATAATTTTCTCATGAAAATCTTATAAGTCATATTGTCTGCTAATCTTGTTTTTTTCAATGGATAAATCTTGGATTAGAATGCCAAGGACCACAAAAGAATATTTGATTGGCTTGAATCAATTTCTAGAATTTACATTTAAAAATGGAGCTATAGAAGATAGAATAAAATGCTCGTGTCCTCAATGTTGTTTTGGAAAATGGCAGACTAGAGCTGTAGTGTTTGATCATTTGATTTGTAAGCCATTTCCTCAAAATTATGTCATTTGGGTTATGCATGGGGAAACAATGGTGTTGCAAAATTCTGAAAGTACAAAAGTTACTCAGGATACACCGCCTCCAAAAAGTCCCGTAGAATTATTGATTAATGAAGCATTTCATGGCTTTAGGCAAGAGGGAGGAAATTAATAAACAATAACTAATTATCCAAATTACTAACCATCCTATCAACCCTAGGTCAAATCCTTGATCTCAATATCCCAATTAGGGTTGTTTCCACCATAAATTCTAGATCAAAATCCTCTCCCATCAATAATTACCCATTAATTTACGTTCTACGGATCGAAAAATGGATTTGGGGAGTAAAAATCTTACCTTTAGCCTCAATAATGGTGAAAAACTGTCAAGAAAACCCCTGAGTTTGTTCCTTAGCTCTCAAGTTCAAAAATTGCAGAATAAAATATTTTTGGGGTTTATTTCCGACTTTAAGTCGCGTCTGCCCGCCATGGTGGCACTCACTCCGCTACAACGGCTTGCACGGAAACAGTGAGCTATTTTAATAATTCCAAGACCCCATTTCACAACACACCTTCAACCAATGACACTCAGAAACTACCCGTTCACGCTAAGATCAATTTCGGGAGTTCTACTCGCCTGAATTCAATTCCGTAAAGTCGTACGGATTTCTTAACGTCTTAGCTATCTACTCATGTGATCAAATTCATAACTATATCACCCAATTGTTACCATATTTCCATAGACTTTAATGACTCCGATTTCGTGCAAATCTGGACTAGGTTGGGAAAATCCAAGTTACTACGTTTTCCGACCCAAAAAAAATTTTCAGTTGGCTTTTCTACAACGACGGAACCCAGTCGTTATAAGAATGCAAGTATGTTCTTGTATTTTGGATTTGATATCTGCTTTTAAGGCTTAAGCTATTTCCTTTAATTAATACCTAGTTCCTGATCATAAAAGGAAATTGTTATAAAGTTCGAATTTTGCTACATTCATCCATGTTTTAAGTTTTTGGATAAAGTCACTTATTGTGTATTCTCCTTTGCAGTCAGCTAATGGTAGTGACAATAATCGTAGTGAAACCCGCTGAAGTTCCATAAACTGCTGCAGATCCTTTCTTGAGTTTGGTTGCTATTGATTTGAAGTTTAAGCAAGTTTTTGTAGTGTTTGAAGTTGAAGCAAATTTTTGCAGTGATTTGAAGTTCAAGCAAGTTTTTGTAGTAATATGAAATTTCTTGTAATCGTAATGATTGAAGCGAATGACATCTTTCAATTTAGTTTGTAAAACTAATTGTACACTTTATGATATACTTTTGTGGTGAAATATTGTGTTATTTTTTAATACTAATATGCCCTTTTAGGTTTGACAATGATGTAAAATTGAATATTTCTGGCAAAATGCTACAAAAAGTTATATTTCATAAATTGCAGGGATTTAAGCTCCAATTAATTTTAATGTAAAATTCATTAATTGTGGGTGTTTTGACTCCCCGAGTTCACAAATTATTGGGGTTCTGACTCCTAGAATTTGAAATGCGGTTGGGGTTCAAAACCCCCGTAGTAAACCTCTGCTAATGGTATCAGAGGTTGCCAAGAAACCCCCGTGACTTAACTGTGACACACCTAATTGCAGGGGTTTAGTCAACTGCCGTAACACTAAATTGCTAGAGTTATTGACCGTTGCAGTATGTAATTATAACCCCAGAATTTGAGCCTTTTTTTTGTGACTAGGATAAACAAGAGCAATTTATATTAGATCAGAATAACTTACGTGATAGATGCAGTGGCGAATCTAAACCTAAAAAATAGGGTACCGAAACCTGTGGTCTCTTCGTAAAACTAGATATTTTATGTATATATTTTCTAAAATTTGTATATTATTATATTCTTGCACTCGTGCTATAAGAAGTCTATCTGGTCCATATGGTTAAATGTTGAGCTTTTTACCTTGAGGATGAAGAATCAATTCTCACTTAATACATTTTTCTTGATGCATCCATGTTCGGATCAATTCCCACTTAATACATTTTTCTGGGTGCACCCATGTTTGAAAAATCCTAGATTCGCCTCTGGATAGCTGCCACAAACATAACTAATATAAAATTGATTTGCCCTCCTTTCTCTAATGAGATCTTCTTTTGTAGTTCTTCTAATAGGAACTGTTCTCATTGGACAACCTCCATCTTTTAGTCCAATCCCTGAGGAGATGTTGGATGTTGAGGATTCTAAATTGTCTCCCTTGATTAGCTAGAAAGACAGTTTCATCTACGAGCATCATTAAATTTTAAGAATTATTTTTTTTCATACATTACTAGTTACAATAATAATCAATAAAACAAGGTTCTCTATAAAATTATATAAAATACCCGAGGATGATGATTGATGGGTATGGATCTTTACTTTCAACAAATTAAAGGATGATCAAATGTGGGTTATTGGTAAAAATCCACATAATCATAAATATATCCATATTCAGTTTACAAAATTAAACAATATAGCTTAACTAGTAAACTTAGCCGCGCCACGCGCGGTGTATAAAAGTTTTAAAGTTTTTTTTTTTAATTTTCAAATTCAAATAGATTAGATAACAAATTTTAACATTTAGATTTGTAATTTTAACTTGATTCATGAATTGATTTTATCAAAAAAAAAAAATCTTAAATTAACATTGTCTAATACCTATACTTTTTTTTTGGTTGAATAGTACCCATTCTTTTATGTTAGTTATAATATAATAATAAGAATTTATGACTTTATTATCCATTTGAATGAGTTCTCAAAATTAAATATGGTCACCTTTGATATTTTGTAAAAAAATTAAAGTGGGACTTTTAGTCTTTTAATTTTTTTTTAAAAAAATTCAAAAGAATTAAAATAGTAACACATCGAAACACGGTCTTAATATGAAAAATTATTTGTAATAGATAAGCTACCTATAGTTTGAAAACTTAAAAGAGTACTTCAATTGTATATTAAAATTTAAAGTTTTTTTCTCTATATGCTGATTCTTTGGAAGCGAAATGGGTGATACATGATTTTAGTTCTGTAAAATAATTTTTGGTGATATTGGATTAGCAAAAAATATATATATTGTTGTTATATATTGTGGTTAAAATACATAATAAAATAAGTAATAAATGAGCAATTATAAAAGAATGATAAAAGGTTTTATGTAATAAAGATTAAAAAAATAATTCTTATAATATCTAATAAAAGCTTATAATTAGACTCTTGTTTTTTTTTTGAAATAAGGTAAATATATATAAAAAATTGTTCACAAATAATAGGAATATTTATAATTATTAACTATAAATAATATTTTCATATAATTAAAGTGTAAGAGAAAAGTTAAGTAAATATTTAGAATAATTAAAATGGAGGATGAATGGTTAAGTAATAAGTATATTTGGAATACTTATCTCTATTAATTTTTTCCTTAATAAATTCTCTCATATAATTCTACGTTTCTTTGAATGTATTCCAACACTATTTTTCGATTCTCTCTATTTTCTTATTTTCTTTTTCATTTTTTTCATCTTTGCTTATTTAATTTCACTAAGAAAACAGTAACAATGAGCATCGTATCTTAAAAGAATCAAGGTAGCTTGTCGTTAACTTTTTTACTAATTTATGCAAAATGTCAAAAATGAATTCTCTTTATTGAAACTTCATAATAATTTAGATTATCTCCTACCGCTAAGTGTATGCACAAATACATTTTAATGTTTTTCGACAATTATTTTTTATGCTAACTTTTATTAATGATCTTGCTCTTATATTATATTGATGTGATTTTAAGATGTCAGAAGCTTGAACACTAAGTAATTGCGGGTTATTCAGGTATAAAGTTGGAAGTTATAGATATTACTAATAAGTACTAATTAAGTATAGAGGGTATGAAAGATGAAGAGGTGTGAGTTTATGATAAAAACTAAATAAATAGATAAAAATAAGAAAAAAAGTAAAAAAAAATACATATTTTTTTATTAAACAAAATAACTTTTAAGTAAACTCCTCCACCATTTTTTATGGTTTAATTTTATTATATGACATATTTTCTCTTTATCTTATTTAAGAAATTTCAAATTAATTAAAAGTCTCTAAATATGTTTCTACTGATAAACATTACTTTTGATAATTACTATTAGTTTGAACAATATATTTTGCATTACCTAATATATATATATATATATATATACTTTTTTTATTAGGGAAAAAATTAATTAAAAACAAATTAAAAAGGGGCAGAGAATCAAAAAGTTACTCTAAAGGAATAGAATTTTTTTAAAAAAAATAGGAGTAGTTGATTTTTTGTTAATTGAATTCTCAAAATTGTGAAACAACTTTTTGACTTATAAATAGTTTTTATATCTAAATAATATAATTAAGAATCTAGCGTTAAAATTATGTATTTTTACCATATCATTATTATGTGATTGTGACATATGAAATTATAAGAGGAATCGATTTATTTGATTCTTAGCTATATAAGAAAAGTAATTAGTTTGATGATATTTTTTTTCAAAAATTAATATATAATATTGTGTTGGTTATAATGACTCGTATGGTTAATGAATTATTTTTTTAGTTAAATTGCATGATTTTTTTCATATTTCAATTGAGGATTCTTTTTATACTCTCTCTATATATATAACATGTTTGTGTGCAATATTTAGTATTTATTATACTTTATATTGAGATTTGAAATATTACTTTTTTTGTTAGAGATATATATACTGGCGCTTTTTCAATTAACTAAGTTTATAAGGAACCAATTGCTATTGTTTAGGGGCGTCAAGACTGGGTTCCGATTTTTTCTTTTGAGAAAGAAGAGGTTACTGGACAAGCGAATGAGATGCCGAAAGAGCAAATGCTTTTATTTGAAACAAAAGCATGGAGATTTGGCTGGAGAACTATAAACAATCCTTACAATAACAACAACAACAAAAAAAACATAAAAATATAGTTAACTAATCAAGCAAAAATATTAAAGAATATTTAGTTATGGTTTGAAGAGGAAAGAAAGATCATGTTCTCAACATAACATAATTCAATTCTCCAAAATCTACAAAGAGACGAAGAGAGTATAAACAATCCGAGTCTTTAGAAACTACAAGAATAAGCAAAGAAAAAATCTCAAGAAACTATAAAGAGAAAAAAAACAAATTATTTTTTCTACGAAAAATTCATGATTTGTATAGAATCCAAAAAAAATATTAAATGTATAATTACAATAGAAAAAAGTGATAATTATAAGTATTAGATATGTCAAATCTTTTACCTCGTAAAATCAAACTATGCAAAAATATCTAACATTCTTCATTATACATCTCTCTCGTGCAAAATCAGATCAAAGGAGACAAAAAAATTAACCAATCAAAGAGACAAAAGATGAAGAATAAGAAAAATGAAAATAAAATAATCATCATACATGTCTCAAAATAGGTTTTTATAAGTGTAATATTTAGGAGTTATATATTTGTATATTTAATAATTTGAAGGTTATGAATATGAAAGGTTAGGAGTTATATATATTACTAAATTAATTAATATTTAAATTTATTTAATTGAATAAGTATGAATTAAGGAGATGGGTTTATTAAATAAATAATTGAAGAAAATTAGAGAAAATGTCAAAAAAATCACAAAAAAAGATAAATAAGATTCTTGGCCATTGAGAGGTGCCACATCACTTCTTTTTTATTTAGCTTTATACATATACTAGAAAACATAGTCGCGCTTCGCGCGGTATATTAATCAATTTAGTAAAGATTTTTTAAAATACAAATTTTGTCAAACAAATATGATGAAACTCTTCATGTTTATGCATAAATAAAAACAATTACAAATATTCATGAAATATAGATGAACGGTATTATTTTTATTATTATATCTTCTTTAAAAAATGAAAAATATATAAAAAGATTTCATTTTTAAATACGAATTTTTGTATGTGATTCTAATAGTAGTAGGTTTGTTTCTTTTATTAGATAGTACAAAATATTTATTTTTCAGAAATTTCTTTCACTAAAAATAAAACAATAAAACTTCATTAGGAATCAAATAACTAATCCAAACTCATTAAGATAATCCTTCTTGGCTTGTACTTGGGAACACTAGTGGTGAGCCCGATCGACTTTAAATCTCTTATTTTTTTCTTCGCATATGTTTCTCACGAGGTGAGGACGTAGTCATCCTTCAATCTTTGTACCTTTAATTTGCTTCAAAAGGAGCCAAAATCTCCTCTTTTCGATCATGTTCGTTCGACACATTTTCTGTACACATAAAATTTATAATAAGCTCAAAACGCTAAAAAAATGAGGTAACAATATAATTATGCATAAAATATAAAGTAATAATGTAATATAAATATATACTTTAGGCTGAATATCACTCCACAATTTTAACATCTATAGTTAGAGGTTTTTTTTTTTTAAAAAAAGAAGAGAAATCACAAAGAACAGGAAAATTATTAATGAAATAAAGAATGATTATGTACTTCAAGCCTTAAGGAATAACCTCTTATTTCTCAAAGGAACAATAAGTAAATGAATTTAATTAGTTGTGGGGGAGAATATGCTTAGAAAAATATTGAGGATGAACAAAGTTTAAATAGCTATTAGAAATTAAATATAATCATTAATGTTGCAATTATTAAAAAAAATGAAGTGTTGTAATTAGTGCTAACGTTTTTTAAAAAAAATTAAAATATAGTGCTAACATCTTTTTTAAAAAATTAAAACGTAGTGCTAACGTTTGTGTTACTGCTAATTTAATTTTAAATTTTAAATATATAGTTAATTCCAATTATTTCGTAATATAATACCAACACTTTCTGTTTAAAAGTTTTTATAAAAATTACTCTCTTTCTTTATTAGTAGGATTTATTGCATTTATTTAAAATAGCTTTTTCTTCCAAATGTAACGGCTAAGTAAAATTACTCCTAACACGGTAAAACTACTCTCTTTCCTTATTAATAATACTGGTAAAATTACTCCCTTTCCTTATTAATATAACACGTAATTTCTTCAATTAAATAATTGTTAAATAGTATTGAAATTATTCATTAACTGCAATAAATGCTAATAATAAAGAAAGAGAGTAATTTTTTATAAAAACTTTTTAATTGAAATTGAAGAAAGAAATTCAAAATTCTGAGAAAATAGAGAAATAATAATATTGGTCAATGAGCTATGCCACATCAGCGGACTTATTATCCAGCTTTATATATATATATATATATATATGTATATATAGATTGTTAGCGATTTGAAGCTCTACCTCATTTTTTGGTCTTTCAAAATTGTATTCTAAAATCTAAAAATACCAAAGTTAGTGGAACTCTTATATAAGTATTTTAAAAAGTAAATGCAAACATAAATAAATAAGGTAACTTAAAGTGTGTAAAATTATCACGGTATGGGCGAAAAGTAATTTGATAAGACTCAGCGAATTTGTCTCTAACGTGGAAAAGATGCCCTTGAAAAATATTTATAGTAAAGGAGTGAAATTGATAGAAGAACAATATCATAAAGAAAATATTAATTAATCGTGAGAGTAAATATAATATCATATATATGTAATAATAATAATAACTAAGTGTAAAATAATTGAGGTAATTAATTTTGAAATATTATGGTATTAAATTAAGGAGCTGAAAATGCTACATATAGTAGTAAATATATCTGGTAAAATTTGTGATTGAATAATGTAGTATTATAACAGAAAAATAGTAGTAAGAGTGCGTTATTAATAAATTAAAAAAAATTAAAAAAATAGTTAAGTAGAATATATGGAGGTCAAAATTGGACAAAATAGTTAAAGAAGGATGTATAGGAGGTCTCGAGAAATGCAATGGAACGTGAATACGTCTGCAATCGCGCTTAGTCTGATCAACTTGTCAATTTCATTTCTTGTTTAATTCTAAAATAATTATTATAGTGAATTTATTCGTATTAAATCTTGTAATAACAAAAACATGATAGCTAAATTCACCTAAATGAATATTAAAGTGATAACGTTTCAAGCAAGACTTAATTAAAAGATTGATCTTCTAAATCTTAATGAAATCAAAACGATCTAATAGACATATAAAAGTGCTAAAAGAAACACTGGATTGCTTAGATCCTAAAGGAGTTGTGGTTCAACTATTAAAGATAACAATAACTTAGTTTAACTTTAATGTGTTAACAATTTAACACCAATACAAAGTTCAAATTGAGATATATATCTTATAAAAAATAAAAATAATAGGGAATTGTTAGTTTGTTATATTTGAGGGTCTTAAATGCAATATACATATTTATTCGTGAAAGAGTGTGCCTTTTCATGAAAAATCATCTTTAATGACTTTTTTGAAATTGTGTAAGAAAATCTCTGCAGCATTTCAGTTTCAGAATTCTTTGGATGATTGTAACCTCCTAAAAATAATACAATTAATATAAATATATATATAGAGAGAAAAGTAGTTGTTCGTCGATATGTCTGCTTTCCTAGCCAGAGGCGATATTAAAAATTTCATAATTCTATGCTAAAATAATATTGTACATGACTACTTTAGAATTGAACTTTCTCTTTATAAGACTCACAAGTTATTTTTTTTCTTTATTTCAGCCGAAAAATGGGGTTATTTTCCATGCACGTGGAACCCTTGTATCTCTCTATTTCACTTCTTTTGCAATTTTCTTCACTATTACCTAAATATATCTTAATCTTAATATATGGACCCTACTTGGAAATATCTTACCAATGTTATGAGAAAATTTGGATTTTCAGAAATATGATATGGAAAATTCTTGCTAATAATTGGGACTCTATTATCATTAATGGATCCGTTATGGTTTCTTTAAGTGTGAAAAAGGTATAAAATAAGGTAATCCTATCTCCCCTTCATTGTTTATTATTGGGTCTGAATCTATGAAATAGAATTATTTTAAAAGGGCTAAAAAAAAATATCTTCTCGGCACAATTAAACAAAACAAATCATGTGTGTGTTGTATTAATTAATGTCACTATTCTCATCACTTTTTAGTATATGTTTTAGGCTTGAAAGTTTATGTGGTTAAACTTTAATAGTTTGTCAAAAAATATTAATCATTACTTAGCATCTTCTTTCTTCTATATATATATAATAACAGAAAAAAGAAAAATAAACACAAGACAAAAGATTCAAATTTATTCTCTAATATTATGCGTTTTGCTTCTATAGTTTAATAGCAAACACATCATCTAATTAAACTTTAATAACAGTTACATCTCAATTTCAGGAACAACTATTGCCTCTCGTCGTCGCTGACAATAGTAATAACCTAACCTAACACCACACGCAAATAAGAAGGCTAAAACAACAACCACCGGGATCAGATACTTCAAAACCCATTTTGAATCCTCCGATGTTGTCCGCCAACTCTCTGGATCCACGTCTTTTGTTGTTCCGTGATGTACAAAAGCTAAAATAAGCAATACCTGCACAATCGATTTGTACGCCAAAATATTATTGAATTATTATTTCTCAGCTATGACTAAAAGAGTGGTTTAAAAGAAAAAACCTTTTGAAAGTAAGGGGAACTGTAGTCATTCTAGCACCTGTTCAAGATATAACCTTGGGGAGATCCTTTTCCTGCCATATCCTTTGAGTTCATGGCAAAGAATAATGTTATCATTTATCAACCTACCGGGAATAAAAACGGATTGATTTCTACCGACTATACTATCCATCACCTATTGTAATCTCACTACAAGAAAAGTGTGGATTACTTGGGGATTTTCCTGGGATTGTATACGAAAATTCGCAAGAAACTTAGTTTCTTGCGGATTTTCCTGCCATAGAGAATTCGATCGTAAAACCTTCCCAAGTAATTATTTCCTGCGAATTTCAAAATCCCCAAGTAATTTACCTAGGGATTTATATTTTGCATGTAAATTACTTGCGAAGTTTCCTACAAAAATTACCAAAAAATAGGAATTTTCTTATCATTTTTCCCCTAAGTAAAGCCGCATGACGATATTCTAATAACTTTTTAAGAAATTTCTTGTAAGCAAATATTAATTATTATCTCCTAATTAATTATTTAATTTATTATTAAATCCCTTACACATATACACATCTTCTTAAATACTTATGCACAACTTAACCCCAACCCACTACTAAATGCCCAACCTATACTAATTGCTACATTGTCACAATAATCTAATTAAGTCATAACATTATAAATGGCAAATTCCATCGATGTGGTACTTTTAGTACTAATATCATTACACTAACTTTTAGTGTAATGACATTACACAGCAGTAAAAGCAAACCTAAGGTTCAAAGAATCAATATGAATTTTGGTATGAATAATTAAGTTGTGCAGTGATATACTAGATGGTAGTTCGACAACCATAGCTATCCAGGTGCAATGCTTCCTCACAACTTTCTAATATAATCTCCTTTTGCATTTGGGTTGTTTGCTGGACATTTATTTATGTCCAACTTGAAGGCAGTAAGCAGGGATCCATTCATATATCACTTTTTGCCCAAAAGAAATTCCATTTGGGTCTTCCAACTTTACCATGAATAGGAGGTTTTTTGTTAGGTCAAGCTCAATCAACACTCTTAGCTTGAAAAGGATATTCGTTGTACACTCATCAGCACATAAAGGCAAACCCAACCCGCTACTGATTCTACTCAAAGATTGCAGGACTTGTTTGCTTAAATCAAAATCCGGAGTCGTCCGTGTTTTCACAATGACTGGCTTGTTATAATTATAAACTACTATGATTTTAAGCTCTACATTAAAATAGAATCACGAAAGTAATTAAGTTATACCTTCAAATATCCATTTTCAAATCAATTTTTTTTCAGTTCTAATCTCTCGGGCAGGTGTGAATTTTTTTAAAGTGCCTAATACCTTTTTCTAAAAGATCACATGAACTCAGTTGTAATTAAAAAAAAAAAAAAGAAACTTTTGAGAGTCGTACGTACCTTAAACCACATGGTGCTGGACGTTTTGTTTGTAGCCAAGAAACTTTTCAAGAGCACCGGAAAAGCCGCCTGGATCGCCGGGACTAGTAGCTCGTTGTTCCGTTAATTATCGAGATGGATCGCTTGAGATGCAACAAGCTTAGCTTGTTGGGAGCTGAGGATTTTGATTTCGTTTTTTTGTCTTTTAGGTAAGGATTACTTTTTAGTGTTTTAGGAACCGATGCTATATATGGAATTTTCTAATTTACGGTTTTGAAACCCAATCCAAAAAAAAATTATAAATTTTGTTAGTCAACAACTTGGAATATAAAAAAATACGTAAATGTTCAAAATAAGGAAATTTCTATTTTTGCTATGCTTACTATTTTTATTCTCGTTTCCATTTCTGTGCTAGACTGTGGACTGTGGTCCTAATTTATTTATACTCTCTCCATTCCGTGCACTTTTCGTCGTGTAAGAAAAAAATACATGTTTAAATTACTACTTCTTTTATATCTGCATGCATGTTTTAATTCATACAAAACTAAATATGGAGTATCCTGCCACGTTTTAAAAACTAAATTGGTTTTTAAATTTACAAATCAACAGCATATCGGTTGGTCCGATGATGGATCGGATAGTTATCGGACGGTGTATCAACTAATCTCTACTTTTGAACTCATCTTAAAAAAAGATTTTTTTCACTATTTTAAATACAAATAAATTATAAAATTCTTCTACATTACAAAAAAAATAGATTAATAGTTAATAACAGAAAAGTAAATAGGTTTTCAAGTTTTTGACTTTATGGCGATAGGACTAATAATATATAATGGAAAAATATTAAATGAGGCTAATATACCTAAGTTAAGAGTGTAAGTATGGTAATTCTTAACGAGTTAACAATTTATCTTATAAGGAAATTGAATAATCCGCCCCCACACAAATAAGCCGTTAATTATAAAATTCTAATTCATTCACTAACCGTTTATTCGATAACCCAATACCAATAAGCCAATAAACCAATTTTACGACGGTTACGATTCAATTTTGAATACCCTATCTAACACCCACTAATTAATTTAGAATAATCTATATATTTGAGAATATTAAGTCAAAACCTATTAATTAACCCAAGTTTAGAAATTGATTTAGCTAGTTTAATGCAAAAATCCGGTTTTATCTAAAATAGTAGTAGTTGTTTCTTTCAACATACATATGATTTTAAGTTCTACATTAAAGGAGAGTCAGTAAAGTAATTAAGTTGTAATTATTTCTTTATAAACTACTTTCAAATATCCATTTTCAAAACAACTATTTTTCTTTAGCCATAATACGTTTTAATCTCTCGGGCAGGTGTGAATTTTTTTAAAGTGCCTAATACCCTTTATAAAAATATCACATGAACTCTTTTCTAGACTTTGATTTATTTTATTTTTAAAAAAAAAGAAGGTGTTTCTTTAAATTGCCTTAGAAACGGTTATTTAATTTACTTAAGAAATTAATTAATGATTCTTTTATTTTCAAAATAAATTGGTCAAGTAATGAAAGTTTCGATTAAATTTGAAATAAGTTGTAACTTTTATATATAAAATACAATTCAGTGGTTTTTAAGTGAATATAAAAATTGGAGTGATCATTTAAATTATATATATTAATGTATGGGAGTCGAAATATTTTAGTCTTTGATAAATATCACTCAAAAAAAATCCTTTATACGTAAAGAAATTCAAATCTATGACATTACTAATGGGTTCACTCTAAAAATACCCTATTTTTGTCTTGACCTGCTAATGTTTTGAATCGCCCTATCCTATCCTGCTCCGTTAGCATATTTCGTAAATATTATTCTGCCCCATTTTGGGTATGTTATATTTATTTTTTATTTTGAAGATAATTCTTTTTCAAAAATACCTTTTTGATAAGTTTGGATGGGTATTGACCAGCACATTTATTAGCTCAATTCATTGAATATTGGGTTGCTATGTAGCCTAAATTTTTGGACTAATTAATGAGAAATCTTGTCAAAATAATACTAATGTTTTGACTCAATCTATCCTGCTCTATTAGCATTTTTCGTAAAAACTATCCTGCCCCATTTCATGTATGTTATATTTATTTTTCACTTTGAAGATGAATTTTTTTCAAAAATACCTTTCTGATAAGTTTGGATGGGTAATTGACTTACACATTTATTAGTTCAATTCATTGAATATTGGGTTGATATGTGGTCCGAATTTTTGGACTAATGAGGAATATTGTCAAAATAATTTTAAAAGACTTTTATTTTTATTTTGACATGTTATGTATAGTCATAATAAAGAAAAATAATAATTTTATAGGTACTAAATTATTTTAAAAGAACAAATAGAATTGAGTCCTTGTGAATGGGCAAAGCCAGGTGCTCTTATTTTACGACGATAGGAACGATTGCTTCCATTACTGACCAGAAAGACACCAAATTCTCCTTTAGGTGCTTCTCATTAAAACTTAGTAAATATTGACAAACTAGATTATGACTCATTACTTGATCTGTTTTAATTAAAAAAAATTGAATTCAATTGGGTCTTGACCCATCCAAACTTAGCCTAATTCGCCTAATTGTCTCCCCTAATCAAAACATGATGTTACTATAGAGAGATTTGTTATCTCACGAGCAACATTCTTGACTCATATGATAGCAAGTTTGAGGCACAACTATTTTCAGACTAATGTCTATTTACTGTACTTTGTATTGATTTGATTTATTAGGCCAGGTCACTTTTGGGCCTGGTCTTGTACATTAATCATTTTGCATTTTAGTATAAGGTCAACCTCATGTCCATTAAACATAGGATTTTATAGACTATCAAAAAATAAGTTGATATGAATTATTTATATCAATAAATAGTAGTATTTTGTACTTGAAGTTATCCTTGTAAATTTTCTTATCTGATTGCGCCAACCCCAATGTTGTACTATGAAAATATGGTAGCACTGAAAACATCATATTGTTATGCTATGAATCATTTATATCATCAAAGTTGATTGATAAATAAGTGATCATCAAACGAAAGAAATGTCTCATCATTTTTACTTAAATATAAAAATAATTTAATTACTATTCAATAGTTTAACATATATAATGTCACCCTAATTATACATATTTTCTCTAATTTGTGTTTTTGTCCTTTTCTCATTTTAGACTAACAAAACAAAATACAAAGACAACATATTATCTAACTAATTTTAGACTAACAAAAATATATAAAAAAATTAATTCTTTTTTAAGAAAAAAAGAAGAAGATTGCTTTCAATTGCTAAAAATAATTGTTTGAATAAGCATTGATTATGGCTCTTTCGTTTGACCTGCACCAACGACCACGTCCATTCATGTATATGTCTATTACTAATACAATTTTTATAATATTATATTATATATTTTCAATTCCTTTTTTCTTTTATTTAGATAGAAAAATTACTTAATAAATAATATATTTGTATCCTTAAGAACCTTTTCAACTTTAAACTTCTCATTTTTACTTATAAAATAAAGTTGAGTTATTTTTTAATTATAAAATAAAATTGAGCGACTTTTTAAATAAAGAGCAAACTACATAAATCCCACTAGTTTATACTATAATTACTTAGAATCCCGGTAGATATTTAAATTACTTGCTATACCACTTTTTTCAGTCAGATACATGAATCAAAAGTGTTTAGATACGTGTATCTACCATAATTAAATGGAAGAGATACATTATTTAATTAATTTGAACTGAATGTTGTAACTTAATTCCACAATTAAAGGATTAAAATATGGAATGTAACAAATCACGAATTAGGTGGATTAATTGATATCAAACTGTTACAACTTTCTGAAAAAAGGACTAAATCACATAGATTGGACTAATTTCATTAGGCCTTGAGGTCACCCAACACTCCCGTAAGGGAATCACATTCATTTACTAGCGATTTCATAATATACATAACGTGAAAGTAATATAAAATTAAGTAACTAATAGCCTATCTAGCATTGCTGCTAAAAATAACTTATTTTTATAAGCGCTTTTTAAAAAAAAAGGGCTAACTACATAAATCTCAATAGTTTAGGTTTTAATTAGTAGGATTCACGTTAGTTTAGAATATTACTTCATCTATCATATTTTGGAATTTGAATACATATATCATGACTTGCCAAATACATGAGTATCCGACAGTTAAAAAATCAAGATACATGTTTTATTATTTTTTAATTAAATATATGTAACTGTTATCGTTAATTAAAGAAGTAATTGAGTATTAATTAAAGGAAAACTATATAATTAAATATACTTAACTATCATATATACATATTTTACCTGCAACATGTCAAACCGTTGGGTCAAATTCTCCTTTGTTGGACCGTTATTTCTAGTAGATCGTACGAAGAATTATTTGCTTTCTTGATTTTTTTCTCCTCTAGTGGACAACAATTCGTGTAATGTATAAATTATTATAAGGAAAAGTTACAATAAAATTAGCATGCCCAAAAGTAAACCAACCTCTTGGACATGCTACGAAAAATATCATTAGATTCAATTTCATGATTATATTCCAGGCTGAGCACAACATCCTTATGCACCCATGTGGCTGGTGTATTCGGTGGTTTACATTGTTAGGGCAGTTTTACAGACTTTTTAATTTTATTTTTATAATAATTTATTCTCTTTATTTCAATTTATGTGATGCTTTTCACTTTTGAAGAGTCAATTTAACTGATTTTTAAAATTAAATTAAATTCAATAAACTCAAATTTTTAATTCAACTAATCGTGAATTGATGACAAAATTGGTTTAATCTCATATGGGTTTACAATTTTATTTATTTTTAAAAAAAGGAGATACTGAGGTTAGGATTAAGGTTGATATCAATGATTGATTGTAATATTTGGAGCTTCTTAATTGAAGTTTGTAAAACCTCAAATGTGTTTTTTGAGCTCTTCTTTCGCTATTTTTTCTCTAGGACTAATTAATCCTTGATTAATTACAAGTTTTCAAAGTATTTCCTGTAATATTTTCTAGATATTGGGAAAAAGTTTCAAATAATACTGCAGCTTTTTGCTAAAATCTTATACTCTTTTATAACTTTGTTTGATATCTTTCTTGTTAACTCTTTTCAAGTTTGAGTAGCAATTTTATTCTTCCAACTTTTTGTAAGAACCCCTCCAAACAATTTAACAGATAATTCATGTGATAAATGTCACATAAAGTGATGGTGGGTAAGTAAATGTAGTCCATAATGTGTTTGAGAAAATGACATTTTTTGTATGATTGAATCCATAATAGAAATGACAAACAAAAACCTAAAAAGAGTAAATTAGTTGGTAAAAGCAAAGGCTATATGTCCCAAAAAGTGATGTATTTTTGGAAAGGTTGAGTGTAGCATTAATAAGGAGACAATAAAGGCAACCATTATGACCTTATCTACCATTCTTATTTTTATTTTATTTTTTTGATTTAGTACAACGTTCATTGCATTTTGAAATTTTATTGGGATTTGAATATCATTAGATTTTGGAAATATTTGATGCAATATGGACCTACAAAAAAATTTGAAATACTCTAGTTGATATTATTTGAAGTTGAGTAGAAAAAAGGTATTTGAACAAAAATACAAATGACTTTTATGAGTGAGAATTTGAAAGAACTTGAAAAACTTCTAAGAATGAAAATTAGGTTGATGATATCGGTTAATGGTGTGAAACAACTTCCTAATGTCGAATTTCAAAAATCACGAGAGGTTCTCCATATTTCCTTGATCCGTCTCAGGACGAAGTGAAAATTTGATACGAGTGAAAGTGTGATGTGTATGACTCGAGATCGCAAATAAACTTGGTGTAACAACTCAGATTCATATGCAATGCACGTTCTCACTAAATTAGACATATGTCAGTTATAAGAAGTATGATCCTGAAAGTGACTTCATCTTTTCAAACTTCAAATTCTATATTTTAAGTTTAAAGTTGAATTGATGGGGTCAAATTGAACAAGTGAGGTCATTAATTAGAAATTCTTAAATTAAGAAGGCAAGACAAAGAAGTATACTATACACTAATTAATTGATAGAATAGGTTGGTAATTAAAATACAGTATTTAGTAGATAAAATATGCTTAAATTTGGTTAACCTTTTAGTTACATCTGAAATATTTGCTAATGATAGTGTTATCCCCGATATAAAGGATGACAATCAAATCGCATTACCTTTTTGTCCCTTCCTAATTAACCTATCCTTACTCTTAAGCAGTGAAAATATTAGCACTTTATATTATATATTTTATAATAAAGTACAGTATTTAATTTTTTAATTATTTGTTTTTTGGATTTTTGTTTATTTGTAAATTTTTGGGGGCCAGGGGCAAGGAAACCCGGAGTTGTGCTGTCCACTATCCATGTTTTTGGATATCTCATTTGGGAAATTACTAGCTTCTATAATTCATTATTTTAATATTAAAAAAACATCTCTTTTTTTTAATTTTAAAAAAAAATAGAGAGAAGTGGCTGCTTCAGTACTTACCAGTAATATGCAAAGATGGAATACTGTTTTTGTTTTAAATAACCTCTCTATTTCGAAAATAATTTTTTTATTTTTCAGAGAGGTAAAATCTGTGTATACTATAATCCTTATGGTCGTTGACCTCAAGGATTGTACTGAATGTATTGTTGTTAGAATAATGTTATTTTGTTCATGTTACCTTAGATAGGTTTGGATCGAGCTGAAGACGATAAATAAGGCAAAGTTTCAGAAAGATAGGTAAGATAATAATAATAATAATAATAATAATAATAATAATAATAATAATAATAATAATAATAATAACAATAATATGCTCAAATTGTTTGGGATTATTTATTCTTTAATAAATACTAAAATAAAAGTAGGCAACTCTTTTGTATTTATATGGTTTATATTTATCTATGGTATAACTTTTAAAATAAAAGATTTTGAGAAATTGACAAAGTTGATCCATTAGATTTGGGGATTTGCTTAAATAAGTCCTTTAAAATAGCTCTTAGCAGTTTTTGGTCCTTGAAATTTACTAAAATTCAACACTTCTGGTCCACATCAAATATTAAGAAGTTTTGTCTATTAGATTTAACTGGAATCGTGAAAGGATTCTTTCTAAGGGGATCTCAGATATGGGTGTTGCGGTTTATGCAAGTTTTGTTATTTTTGGACTATTTTTAATGTCTAATACAGTTTTTAGATGCAATTTCTTGCTATCGTTGGCCGTTTGTCTATTTGACCATATTATCCTGTCATTTCTTGTTAAAAAAATTGTTTCACAATTCATATTAAATGAAATAATTAGAGTTTGTTAAATATTTGTGCGACCAAAAATGCTCCCCTTCGAAAACTTAAAAAGACCAAAAACTATTCATTACATTTAAGGCATTATATTTTAATTAATCCTCTCCAAAGTCCAAATATAATTAAGGAAACACTACTTTTCTCATTTTCATATCTCTTGGTTATTCATATAATTATGAATATAACCATTTTTCATGACATTATAGAACAATAATAGTAACAATATACTCATGAGTGAAATTTTATAAGTGAGGTTTGGAGATTGAAGGATAGACTACACACAAATCGTACTCTTACTTCTAGGGTTATGAACGTATAATCTGATGATCGAGTCGATTCCGTGATTATAAGTTCATTCCATACCGAACCAGGCCGGAATAGGGTGTTGGGTTTAGCAAGAAGTGAATGGGAAATAGAAAATAGAAAGTGGAAGAACCAATGAAAATGGGGGAACCAATTTTGGAGGGAAAATGAAAAGTCATTGCAAAAGTGCAAATGAAAGGTCATTTTTACCATATTGGTA
>JAJOOS010023856.1:0-42797 GCA_029582725.1 Solanum chiquidenum
ATCGCTGCTTGGGCAGCGATTTTGTCATTTTGTCAGAGGAAAATCGCTGCGTCAGCAGCGATTTTGCCCTTTTGGTTAAAAAAAAAAGTGATGTGCCCTTTTGGAATTTTTGACAATTTTTTTTGCCCTTTAGGCTCCGGACTCAATGATTATAGGCGTTCTCATCTTTTGCTTCGGAAAAAATAATTTGGAGCGGTAATTAATTAACGATAATAATTTAATTGTAGCTAAATATGTTTTTGTAGAGGTAATTAATATTTATTGTATATGTTCATAAAACCTATAAACATCGCTGGATCCAATAACAACTAACTAATACCGATAAAAAATTTAGCGCTATTTATTAATGTACTCTACATATTTATTATCGCTAAAAACTGTTTTTGTTATAATATTTACAAACTATAGTAATTTTTCTAAATTTTGGATTTATAATATTTAAAAGTATGATATAATAAAATTGTCATGTTATATATTGTTCCGTAAGAATGCCAAATCTAAAATAAAAATGGACGCAAGAAGTAATTAGTTCCATCCTCCCATTTTTTGGTGCTCCCGACAAATAAAATGAGGAGTGGAGGAGGTAAAGTTAAATACTGTGGGGCAATTTCATATGTAGACTAAATTATTTTGAAATTGTGTTTTGAAATAATAATCTTTAATTAGTTTATAGTTAAAATAATCTCAAATTGAATAAGATAAGGAAGAATATTTCAGGATTAAGTCTGAAATAAGATTTATGTATTACATTTAATTGACATGATATAAATTTACTCTTAAACTAATTACAATTATAAATTTTATTCTGAACTTAATTCTGAAATATCCTATCTTATTTCGTAACCAAAAGATCCTTTAAAGTAGCTGGGGTTGTGTGCACAAATAGGTGATAGGCGTTTTTAACTAAGATTTTGTGTCAGATGATGACTTAAGTTGCGTGTATTAAATTTTTCTTTCTGAATGTAGAGACTATGGGGTGGGTGGGTCTACATCCCAGATGTGGTGTTTCATAAGCCCTGAGCTTGACTATATAATGCCTGGAAAAATCGACATTGAGATTCGTGTCAGTATTACACTACTCAAAATTAAACCTGCCCTTTTACTCACCGACTGAGTTGTGGTGCAATGATAAGACTGCATCATTCTTAGTCAGAAGTTTTAGATTCGAGCTCTAAATATAGAGAAAATCATGGTGAGAATATCACCCCTGAATGAACCCTACAATGCGCAATCCAAATTTAGTTAGAGCTCCAAAATATGAGCTCCAGACACCGGGTAGGAAAAAAAAATCCATCCCTTTTACTTGATTCACTGCTCTTTTTGTTTCCCTTATAAAATATGGATCTCTGTTCTTATGTCATATGTGTGGACCCCGGGGGATATTTTATCCCAAAAATAAAATAAACCTTTTTTAACTTTTAACTTTTGATTTTCAACATTTAAAACTAGTTGATGGTTATTGAAAAGAGTCTGGTTTATCTCTCCGATAATATAAAAAATCGGTATACATTCTATCCTCTTCATACCTATTTTGTTGCACTATATTGGGCAAGTTGTTGTTGTTGCTACTTCAACTTTTGATCTTCACTTGTTTTATGAACAAATCTTCAAAGTTAAAAGTTAAAAGTTAAAAGTTATTAAACATCAAATTTTGTTCATGGAGTAAGTGAAGTTAAAAGTTCA
Source organism: Solanum chiquidenum (assembly GCA_029582725.1). Taxonomy (NCBI): domain Eukaryota; kingdom Viridiplantae; phylum Streptophyta; class Magnoliopsida; order Solanales; family Solanaceae; genus Solanum; species Solanum chiquidenum. The sequence goes on from JAJOOS010023856.1 coordinate 1,684, forward strand.
AAGATCACACACCTCCAAAACTATTTTTGTAAATTACATGTTAAAGTGTTTCGCTTCTAACCCACTTGTAATTAAAGTGACTCGATTTTGTCCTTATGAACTAATGAAAGTAGTTGAATGAAAAAGTTGGATCATTAAAGTCTAAAGGTAAATTTGACCTTTGAAACTTCACAGTCAACTACTAGACATTTTGAAAAATGGAGAAGAGTCAACTATTCATGTACTATAAAACAAGTACATGCACCATATAGTGAATTAATGAGAATAACTTGATGTTCACTATTCTGGGTTCAGTGGAGACGATGCCACTATTCTCTTCCAATATTTGATTGTAATACATGACTATGTGGCTTTATTCTCACAAGACAATGCAATTTTTGAAAGGCGCTTAAACTCGTAATCAATTATCAAGTAGATTTCGTCTTGAGAGTTGGTGGCTAGTTTAAGGGCTATCTATATATTTCGTCTTCTTGAAACACAGCTGAAGGAATACAAAATGAGTCCAACTAGCAGTAATTAGAATGGTATCTGGTTGACACGATCAAGATGAATTGCCCTTATGCGGTCAACAAACTCATACTAATGCTAGGACTTCTTGAAGCTAATTTGGAAATGAAAGAAGTCTACCGAAAGCCCTTGATACTTGGAAATGAAAGAAGTCTAACACTGTTTGGCCATTCGGCCATCAGTTCGGCAGAAATGGCTCAACTCCCATTTCATTGGCCGCTTTAGCCACACATTTTCAAACTACTCCAATATCTTCAAAAAAACTCCTTGAGCAACTTCATGTCCTCATTGTTGAATACTTTGTCTTTGCTATTAAGAAAACGAAGGATAAACATCATTAATATATGCATATGTAAAAATACACAGATCCTAAGCCAAGTACTAATGGGAAGGTTGAATCCTCACTTGGTAGTACATAGTTCAAGGCTAGTGCAAAGGAACAAGTAGAATAACAACTTTTCTCATTACTAATGAACAAATGGAAAATAAACTACTAACTGCAGTTTCTCATTACCAGGATCTAGGGAAAGGCTTTTTTCTCATCCCGTGACTCTTTGCATTGAATTGAACCACAAGCACTTCGAAACTGATAACATTTGAGATTATGCAGGAAGGGAAGCCAGAAAATCAAGGGAATCGACGTATAACATGATATTAAAAGAAGAAATAAGGATTAGACAATTGAAAGTATCTGAAAAAGGAAATTATGTTGTCTTAGTTTACTAGAATCCCTTAGACTCGGGGAGAAACTAACAAAACAGGTATGTAGATTTACAAACTTATAGTAAGAAGCAAAAAGAGAGAGACTAATAAATCCGCAATGCATCTCATGAAAAAAATACTCAAATGCTAGGAACTTATATTACTTCTGATTAAATCCTGTAAAGAAAATTAAAATCTATGTAACATATTGACAAGTTTATTCCTCGTCTCGTCTTCCACAAATAACTCAATGAGGTGGGTTGAGAACCATGAAGTCTCTAGTTCAAATCCCAGCAGAACCAAAAACACTAGAGATTTATCTCCATCTGTCCTACTCCTACCCTTGGTAAACAGTTACGCGGTAACTTGTTGCTGGTGGGAGGTGACAGCTATCCCGTTGAATTAGTCGAGGTTCGTGCAAGCTGGCTCGAACACCACGATCATATAAAAAAACAAGATATATTGACCTCTATGAACGTCGAAAATATTATTGGTCACTCGCATCCATGTTTGGAATTGAACTGTCATCATATTTTGCTTGCAATTAATACTCCCAAGGTCTTTATCCACAAGTGAATAGTAATAGGACCTAGGGTGTGTTTGATACGAAGGACATGTTCCTTAGAAAATATTTTTTTCGAAAAATAATTAAATTTCTAACAAATTTAGTGGTACGTAAATAAATATGTATTGTCCCAAAAACATTTATATATAATTTAGGAAAACACTATGGGGGTGAGATGATGCAGGGAGTTGGAGTTAGGGGGTGGAGGGGGAATTTTGGGGGTGGAAGGAGACAATGAGCTTGGAAGGCCACTTATGGAACTTGTTTTCTACTTCTATTGGGAAAATCATTTTCCTCATTTTCAAGGAACTTGTATTCCTACATTTAACCGATCAAACATAGAAAAATTGAAAAATATTTTCCTCTATACCAGAAGACCCCCCTAATGGCACCACACTTTAAGAAATCCAACTCGAAGCATCATATATAACCCAAAACACTGAGAGGACCAAATGACTAACAATTTTAGATTACCAAATCTACAAGGCAGAAATGCATCAGATGCTTAACATTAAAGCAAACAGGGAGAACAAAGGTCCAAATTTCAAATGACTTATTCACTGTATATCCAAATACGCAAAACATACATGTTTACCTGTTGCATTCTGATCATGAATGCATCCATCTTCACTTGAGTCCTTTTGCCAACTTGTATATCCATGCGGCACGCTCCTCTTCTAGTTTCCTTAGTAACTCAGAAGTCACTTTTTCTTCTTTCTTTGCAACTCAGCAGCCACTTGCTCACGTTCTTCCAGCAATATTCTTTCCATTTTTTCTTGCATCTCTTGGCACATACTTCCCATTGTAGAAGACATACTTACCTGTAAATCTACCTGTTGCACACAACTCTTTTCTGGAGGCCTCTGTCCATACCCTTTTCAAGGAACATAGTAAGTCCGATCACCAAGTATAGTGGTTAAAATCTCACCTGCAACTGATTGAATGCTCATTTTCTTCATATTGCTGTTGAGCCACAATTTCCTGGAGCTGGCCCTTCAAACAGTTAATATTATAAAATAGGAAGCATATAACAATATAATAGAAAAATGAATCAGAAAATTATATGAATTTTGTGTTGCCTTCGTTCCATTATCAGGATCTCTCTATGATATAATACAAAAGATGAAAGTATTTATATTATAAACTCATAATAATTATATAGTAGTTTTGGTAAATGTATTTGTACCAATGATTCCTTCACTTCTGCAAATGACTTTGAGCCACAAGATTGCTTAGTTATTTGTTTTTCCCGGTTAGTTTGTTCCACTCATTCATAACCTGCAATTAGATAAATACATTAAGGACCAACACTTAAATAGTAGTTTATCATGCATTCCTATTATCGAGTTACCTTAAATGCGGGACTTCTAAAAAGTCCTACAAGAAACACCCAGTCATCAGGTGTAACATCATACAGTCTATGGAAGGTCTCTCTTTATCAGTGGCATAATGGGAGTAGTCAGCGTGCATCGAGTGTTCCATGCTCTAAAAGCCTTTGCATAGTGTCAAACTGTCAATCACAAGAGCTTGCAACACATGTTCTCACATACCACTAGTTTCAAGTTTATCCTGATAAAATATGTAAAACTATTGAAAGTAATAACACATGCAACAAGTAGTCAATTTGACATTGAAAGTAAATTGTTACCTTAACCTTCAACTACATCGCTTCTCCATGTTTTTGTAATTATTGCCTGCCAATTATCATCTCTGAACAATATAGTGTGCCGCATAATCAAGCCACAATAGTTAACAATATCTCTAGACCCAGGAACTACAACTCTCACAATGTCATCAGGAATGACAATGGAAAATTTTACTACCATGTGTGAATTTCATGTCCACATGTAAAAATTTGTATCTCCCCCTCTGCCTTTCTTAGATTTGTTGCAAACTGTGAAGCAAAAGATCCACATGAACCCTTGTTAATTAACTGTTGTCACTACTATTATCATTAAATAGGACCACTTTAAACATTTCACGTACCCTTCCTTTTTACCTTGTGAATCAACTATCTTGATGCAAAAAAAGCAGATGATAAGATATATCCTAAATGAATGCAAAAAAATGGAAGATTTTTAATCTTTGTTTCAGTTTTATTTCAAAACTCACTACTTTTCAGATGCTAGTTTCCGAGGAAGTAGTTGCTCAGTTGGTAAACTGGCCATAAAAATTTCTCACATGATATTGCTCCCAGAAATGCCAACTGAAATCATAATTCAATTTCAATTTTAACCAGTAGTAAGCCAAACAGTAATAGATTTAGGATCCTTCAATCTATTGGCCTCGGGAATTACTAATTCTGCTCTAACAAGTCATTCTAAGATATTAAACAGTGAGAAAAAGTTTCAGTACATCTTCTTCTGTGGGTTTATGTGGTGGCTTCAGTTTTTGTTTTTTCAAGCTCTAAGATGGCGTTGAACCCGAATTCAGTTCCCGGAGCAAAGGATGACATGAGTTCATCCGCAGTTTGTGTGATGCTAATCTTGTTATCCTTCACCGCCAAATTCTCCTTCTTCACATAATCAGCAAGAGTTGAGTTGATAATTTCTCGTATTACAGAATTGGTAACTCGCTCTTCACCAAGTATCTGCGGTAGAAATTCCCTAGGAACCTGGGATGTTTTCCCTCCTTTTTCCCTGCGGAAGCCTGGAATTGGTTGCTCTGATTTTGCTAATTTTGTCAAAACGCTGTCGAAAACCATTTCTGTGTACTCCTCGTTCACATCTACTCTGACTTGTATCTTCTCAGCTTCTTTGGATTCAACAACTATCTTTGCATTTTTAAGTCGTTCATCAGCCAAATCTGCCTCTAGCCCTGAACTAGCAGCCGATACTGGTTTCACCAGAGATCTTACGCATCCTTGCGAGGATATACAGTGCTTCAATAGCCCCTTATTTGTAACTGCTGTTGCTGGGTAAATTGCCACATTCTTGGGGATAGTGCTGACGGTACTATAGCGAGAGTCGATAAGCAGCCGGCGGGACGGCGACGCCATTGCAGTGGTCATGGTCATTGCCATAGTTCCCTCGGAAACTATGAGAGCCTTTTTAACTTCTACAGTAATTTGCGAGTGTGAGAACTGAGAAGAAGATCAGACGCGAGAAATTCAAAGATAAGATTATGTAGGGCATTTGATTTTGCACGGGACGGTAGTAGCACGGACGCGGGTCATTCACACGAATACCCCTAAATTAGAGTGATGTTTAATTCTGCTCCCTTAAAAGGTGTTCAAAATCGCGTACTAATCAATGGATCACTCAATTTTTTTTTTATCGAATAAATCATTAACCCATTAAAAATTGTCATACTTACACTTTTACCCCTAAATATATAAATATATAAAGTACATATTATATTATTATTATGAATGCTAAGGGCTAAATTCCCATTTAAAATTATGCTATAAATGTTTCTACATGATCTAAGGCATTGATTGAGATCTAAATGCAAGCAATGTTCTCTTTGATGGTATGAATTCAATAATTTCAGATTAGCAATGTTCATGGCTTCATGCAAGTATAGTGTAAGATACCTTCATCGAAAAAGAAGGTATCATAAAGGTTAGTCGATTTGTTGGTCAATAATTTTTAGATAATTGTTAATTCATTAGCGAATCAATCGATATCTTATCAGTTTACTAGCGGATTAGTACATTTAAAAATTACTAACTGATAGGTCAAATTATTAAGTGAAATTATTCGCTCGATAAGCAGCCCCACCTCAAAATATTTTCTTCAATTTTTATCTTTCGACATTTTAGTACTTACTTATTTTATTTTTATTTGTCTGACTTGACACATTCTTTACGAAACTATAAATGAACAAAATTATTATATCAAAACAAATTAATTTTTTAAAATCTAAAAATTTGAGATAATTATAGTTGAAGTTGCAGTAATAATAAATGGGTTCTTTTATATAGAAAAAAACATTCGAAATATGTGTTAAATTTTAAAAGAATTCGTAGTTTAGATTTTAGCCCCAAAATTACCTCTTCTTTTTTTTAAAGTTGTTGGGATTTTGAATCTTTTAACAAAAATTGACAAATTCCTTAACAATATAAATTTTACCCAAAAATAAGTTTTGTCAATTTCCCTCACCCAAAAAACTAGACTTGCTATATCTATGGTCAGACGGGTCATTCAAATCGCGTGCCCTGTTTTCACAAAGATCAACAAAGGAAGCCCATAGTTTTTATGACCAATATGCCCTCAATAAAGTAATAAATACCGTCAAAACCATTTGAACCTTCAAATTTCACAACTCCATTTTCGCAAACCATCTCCTCCCTCCAGATTCTTCTTTTCCCACTGCCACCTCTCCGCTACTCTCAGAAAATTCTCTTCTCCGGCGCCTCCATCGAAAGCGTTGTTGTAGAAGGTTCGTCGTCCTCTCTAGTTACTCTTTTCTCGCTTTTTCATGAACTCTGTTTACATGCGTTTCGCAAGTATAGTGGATCCCGGGCCGGATTAACGAGAAGGATTGTGGTAGATGGACGACTAGGTTAAAGATGATTAAATTATGACTAAAATGAGTGTAATGTAAAGAGATGATTCGTAGATATGAGGAATAATTGAGTTGTATTTGTATTGTGTTGAGCCCTAGGTTCGGCTTTCGTAAGAAGAGAGGGATGGTTCAGTATAGCAGATTTGGTCATTTTTCGTTGCCAGTTCTGTAATTTCTGGAATAATGGAGTATGGATGGTGGTGATTTTATTAAAGGAAAATACTTACATATGTTTATGTTTTTGTCAATACATTAAACATTGATGCATGAAATATGTGATCTGCATAAACTTTTACATCTAATCAATGGTTGATTAGTATGCTCTTTTAGTATTTTCTAATATTGAATGTGTGAACAAACTAGTGCTGTCGTGCTCTCCAATGAAAAATCATACTCTCCTTATATGACTATTCTTCTTATGCTCAAGCTAATGCTCTTTCATGTTCTTGTATGCTAAAACTTTTCATGATTCACTTCATTCATGTTCTGTCATTTTGAATGGTTCTTTTGAGCTTTATCATTTTGGTAAATGGTTTGTACCATCGGATTCCTTCACCTCTGCAAATGACTTTGAGCTTTCACCAGTTTAGTTTGTTCCTCTCTATATCATGCATTTTTATCATCAAGTTGCCTTGAATGTGGGACTTCTAAAAAGTCCTACCAGAAACACCCAATCATCATGTGTAACATCTCTGGCCTATGGACGGTCTAAAAAGCCTTTGCATAGTTCTATGTTATGAACCAGCCTGGCCCAATCAACCTTTGTGAAGGCATTCCAGTTCTGTTGCTTCTTCTCGGTCTAATAACTAATTGTGTGACATCCGAGTAGGTAGTGATGTTGGACCGAGGCTGGTTCATAACAGTCTTATCACATGAGCTTGCGACACATGTTCTCACATACCACTAGTTTCAAGTTTATCCTAATAAAATATGTAAAGCTATTGAAAGTAAATAAAACGTGCAAACAGAAGTCAATTTGACACTGAAAGTAAATTGTTATATTGCATGCCAATTACAAAATTTGTATCTGGAATGACTATGGGAATTTTACTTCTGGTCTTAGTTTTCATGTCTACATGTAAAAATTTGCATCTCCCTCTACCTTTCTTAGATTGTGGCAAACTGTGAAGCAAAAGATCCACATGAACCCTTGTTAATTACCTGTTGTCACAACTATTATCACTAAATAGGATCACTTAAGCATTTCAAATACCCTTCCTTTCTACACTTTAATCAACTATCTGATGCCAAAAAAAGATGATAAGATATATTTCAATGTAAGCAAAAAAAATGAAAATATCTGGCAACAAAAGTTTCTTCAGATGATATTGCTCCAAGAAATACCAACTGAAATCATAATTCAATTTGAATAGAGAACTTGAATGCCAACTGCAATCATAATTCAATTTCAATTCTAACCAGTAGTAAGCCAAACAGTAATAGATTTTAGGAGCCTTCAATCTATTGGCCTCAGGAATTACTGATTCTATTCTAACAAGTCATTCTAAGAGTTTAAACAGTGAGAAAAAGTTTCTCATCTTCTTCTGTGGGTTTATGTGGTGACTTCAGTTTTTGATTTTTCAAGCTCTAAGGTGGCATTGAATCCGAATTCTGTTCCCGGAACAAATGATGACTTGAGTTCATCCGCAGTTTGTGTGGTGCTAATCTTGTTATCCTTTACTGCCAAATTCTCCTTCTTCACATAATCAGCAAGAGTTGAGGTAACAATTTCTCGTATTACAAAATTGGTAACTCGGTCTTCACCAAGTATCTGCAGTAGAAAGTCCTTAGGAACCTTTGATGTTTTCCCTCCTTTTTCCCTGCGGAAGCCTGGAACAGGTGGCGCTGATTTTGCTAAATTTGTCAATACTTTTTCGAAAACCGTTTTTGTGTCCTCTTCGTTCACATCTACTCTGACTTGTATCTTCTCATCGTCTTCGGATTCAACAGCTATCTTTGCATTTTTAACGCGTATCAAAGATTCATCATCACCCAAATCTGCCTCAAACCCTGAATTAGCAGCCGATACTGGTTTCACCAGAGATCTTAGGCATCCTTGCGAGGATATACAGTGCTTCAATAACCCCTGATTTGTAACTGCTGTTGCTGGGTAAATTGCCACATTCTTGGGGATTGTGCTGACTGTACTATGTCGAGAGTCGATAAGCAGCCGGCGCGATGGCGATGCCATTGCAGTGGTCATCGTCATTGCCATGTTTCCGTCGGAAACAATGAGAGCCTTTAACTTCTACGGCAGTAATTTTCTTGCGAATGTGAGAAGGAGACTAGCCTCTAGAAATTTAAAGATAAGATAATGTAGGGCATTTGATTTTGGACCGGGCGAAAGTGGCGTGGGTCATTGGCACATGCCTATTTTAGGGTCATCGTCATTGCGCTTCATTTTTAGTAACAAAAATATCCTTATTATTAAAAAGGAAAAAGAGAATAGCAAGACATAATTTTGTATTATAATATTACGCTAATTACATAATAAGCTTAGTTCAAGACTTTGTCACAACAGACATAACTTGTAGACAATTTTTTTTAAAAAAACTTGTACTGAATGAATTATATACTATGTGATTAATGGCAGAAAATTTAATTAGTAAAAAATTGATGCGAGACAAGATATAAAAGTTGCTTAAATTTATGTCGCAAAAATTAGAGATCAATAAGAAATAGTAGGTCAATTCGTACAGAAACTTCAAGTTCCCCGACCCGTTTTTATATAGATCAAACAAAAGAAGCCCATAGTTTTTATGACCAATCTACCCTCAGCAAATTAATAAAATACCGTCCAAGAGCATTTATACCTTCAAACTCCACAACTCCATTTTCGCATCCCTCCCTCCAGATTTTCTTTTTCCCACTGACACCTTTCCACTACTCTAAGTAACTTCTCTTCTCCGGCGCTGCCGTGGAAAGCGTTGTTCTAGAAGGTTCGTCGTCCTCTCTAGTTACTCTTTTCTCGCTTTTTCATGAACTCTGTTTACATGCGTTTCGCAAGTATAGTAGATCCTGGGCCGGATAAACGAGAAGGATTGTTGTAGATGGACGACTAGGTGAAAAATGAATAAATTATGACTAAAATGAGTGTAATGTAAAGAGTTGATTCATATACATGAGGAGTAATTGAGTTGTGTTTGTATTGTGTTGAGCCCTAGCATTGGCTTTCGTAAGAAGAAAGTGAGGGTTCAAATGTAGCACATTTAGTCATTGTTCGTTACCAATTCTGTAGTTTCTGCAATAATGGAGTATTGATCAGCGTTTGTGAATCTGCGTGACTTGATATTAAAGGAAAATACTTGCATATGTGTTTGTCAACACATTGATGCATGAAATATGTAATCAACATAAACTTTTACACTTAATCATGGTTGATTAGTATGCTTTGTCCTTATACGTTGCGCTGTAAGAAGCTTGTTTACCTATTACACTGTGTATGTACTTCGGAGTTTGTGAATAATATGTTTTCCTTGGGAGGTTTTCTCTTGGCTCGAGCAAATCACTGAAGAACTTGTCAAAACCTTTTATGTATGGTTGGGTAGAGTAATTGTTTTCTATGTATCATCATGATTGATGTAAGGGATGTGTTTGGGGGTTTAGATAGAACTAATTGGACTTTATGTGGCTACTTTGGAAGAAAAGGATAGGTAGCTTGTATGACTCGTACAGCTTGAGGCATGTCTTTTATTTGTGAAAAACTTTGGTGCACCCACGAGCTTCCTACTAGTATAGATGTTATGACCGGAGGTCATTGTTCGAGAACCATATTGTTCGTTAAGTCTCTATTTTTTGGTCTGCTTCTAGGTTATAGGGTTCTCTTGTAACATCAATACACTATTACTCTTAAGAAGGAATATAAATTCCTCGAGTTCTTTCTCTCTAAAATCATTTCTTTTCTGCAGGTTTATTTTGAATAAAAAGATTGGGGTTGGCCAACTGAAACGTATTAAAATGCTAAGATCTTGGTTGCGAACATTGCAATGGATACTGATTAAGTTAAAATCTATGGTGCACGTGTCTGAGTTGACTCAATGGCCAAGGTTGCTGAGCTAGAAGCAGCTGAAAAAGATAAAATGAGGGAGAAGGTGCAAAAGATCATCTCTCATGTAATACACTGCTTTGTTAACCGACAGCTGACTTACAATATCCCAGAGGAACAGTTTGCGGAAGCAGGGATACTTGTTATCGAGCATGCTGATTTTGATGGTATTGAGCGCCTGGCTTTGGTTATGGAGAGTTTGCATCTACCTTTGATAATCCAGAGTCTGTCAAGCTGGGACACTGCAAACTCATTGAAGAAATAATGATTGATGAGGACAACTTGATCTACTTTCCTGGGGCAGAACTGGGTCAGGCTGTACAATTGTCTTGAGAGGTGCAAGGTATGTATTAGCATCTTACTCTTTCTTTGTCTTCAACTGCCATTTGTTTGGAGGAAGGATTGATAGGGAGGGGTCTCCAGAATGGTGTCATCTCGTCTCCAGCTTAGTATCTGTTTGATTTTCGTGAAGGTTGTAAACTACTTGAAATCCACTTGGGGATTAACTATAATGCATCAAGTGATTTTTGTTCCTTGGGAAATGAATATTTAATAAATGAGTTCTAAAATCAAGTTCTCTTTGTTCACCGTGATGGCCCATGCATGTGCTGATGAAAATCTCATCTTTAGTGGGTTGAAAGTGAAGTATGTTTAATTCTGTGCAATGTTTTTTATATGAACTCTGTCTCTTATTCTTTTGGAAGCCCTCATGTACTGGCTGAAGCTGAAAAATCTCTGCATGATGCCTTGTGTGTACTGTCTCAGACAGTAAATGACAATTGAATTCTACTTGGAGGTGGATGGACCGAGATGGTGATGGCAAAGGCAGTAGATGAACTGAGCTAAAAAGACTCCTGGTAAAAGGTCTCATGCAATTGAGGCTTTCTCCCAGGCACTTGTGGCAATCCGACAATCATTGCTGACAATGCTGATCTGGACAGCGCTTAGCTGGTTGCCCAGCTTCGTGCAGAACACCACAAGGAAGAAAGCAATGCAGGGATAGGTGTCATCACTGGACAGGTGAGGTGAGTAAACCCACTCAAAATGTCAGAATAATTAATTATGCTATCTTGTGATGAGTTCAGAACAGTCTGTTCATGAAATCAGCTTTCTGTATTGTTTTGCTTGCTCAAATTTGCCCTTGCTTTTCTTCATCGAAGTCAATGCAACACTGATAACAGACTTAGCAGGAACCCTGATGACGTTACCTGAACTGAATATTTGACCGCTTCATGCTTTCAATGGATATGGTCCTCATAATAAGGCACCTCTGTTTAATATTTTATGATCAGGATCTTTTAATTTGATTGGGAGGAAAATATAAGTTGGTGCCCTATGGATGCAGTTTTGCGTTAAGAAAGGCAATAACTTAATAGTTTTTTCTGTTTTTATTCAAGGGAAAAATTGAAGTACCCAAAAGTTAAAAAGAAACATGATTTATCTTGTATGGAATATGATCCCTTCTTTCAGCAGATTTCAGCTAAGAGGAAACTTATTTAATATGGTGTGCTTGAGTGACGGTCTTTGCATTTACGTCTTCTTTTGTCTCGGTTTAACTGAATCATACTTTAAGAAGAAAAAATAACGATTTGGGTTTGATTGAAATACTGAAACAGCCAATCTCTGTTGCCAAAGCAGGAAATGGAATGATAGCTTTATCATAACTGAACTTCTCTTTCCTTTGTACGGTTTAAGAGGACTCTCCACAAGGAAGAAAGCATCTTCTTTTCTCCTCTAGTTCTTCAAAAAAGAAAAATGACCATTCCATTTATTTTGCAACTGTTCTTTTTAGTAAAGTCTAACTGAAGGAAGCCGAAACTCTCTCCATTTCTCTTTTCACCAAGCACAATTCAAATCCTGTGCAAATCATTGATTCTTACTGCTTATTGGGAGTTAGGATTTTGCTAGAATCTAATCATCTTATCTGCCTTTTTTGACAGGTTGGAGATATGGCAGAGGTAGGAATATCGGAGGCATTCAAAGTCAAACAGGCTGTGTTACTATCTGCAACCGAGGCTGCTGAGACGATACTAAGGTTGATGAAATCGTCACATATGCCCCACGGTGGAGGGAAGACAGAATGTAAACCTGGATTGGATGTGCTTAATCTGTTGAGATGTTTGTATTCGATCATGTTAAAGTTGTAGGTGACTGTAGATGAGCCAGCTATTGAATATTGTTCTTAGTATGACAGTGTACACACTGCATTTGTAGAAAGGTGTATTATGTTTCTATTGGATGTTTTGATTGAGTAAAGAGGCTTCGATATAAGATTGGCCTATAACTGAACATGTTTTGTAGTGTACAGTTATTACTGCACTACATAGGTTTATTCAAACGAAATAGATTTCGAGACCTCTTCAAAACCAACTATGTACTATGAGTAAACCCATCTTATCATTGCAGCATGATATCGTTATACAAAAAGCAAAAGAAAAGAAAGTTGATAACATTGCAGAGAAGTTGTCCGATGACTTCGTGAACTGTTGGGATTTCTTTTTTGTCTGACAGGAAGTACATAGCACTTCCATGTGTTACTATCTTTTTAGCTTCAACATTTAACCTTCATACACTTTTTAAAACAATTAGCTGTCACCAAATGCTAGTACAAAATATGCAATTAGCTAGTTTCAGAATGACCAATCATATTTCTCTTGGAGATAACTATGCTTCTACGATTAAACACTAGATAGGTTAACAATAAAAATACTTTCTCCTGATAATTCGAGCTATAAATCTGTGCCTGAACTCTCCAATACCTTAACCGAAAAACATATTTGTATCAGCTATACCAATAGATGAACCTATAAGACTTGTGAGGGCTTAGCATCTTCTCGATTTATCCGTTGTCACATCTTTGCACCTCTGGAAATGAGGATGTTTCCATATGGAAGCTCCTGTTCGACTTTTATGAAGTCTCGAGTGGCCAGAACTGCACATAGAATGGAGCAAACATTAATTCTCTCTAATGAGATAAGCTGGAAATTATGAAGTTTCTCTGAGCTGCAATGCAGAGTAAAAGCTATGAAAGAAATATGCATACCACAAGTCTGATAAAAAAGACATGCTGCTTGTTTCTTTGTCATCCCAAGAGTTAGTTCATTCAAACATTCTGCTTCAGCCGATCCGGGAGTGTCAAAATGACTCTTTAGCTGCCTGTAGGTATCAGTTTATCATGTGAAAAATCAATTTGTCAGATGATATATAATGAAACTGGAGGAAGTTTTAGGAACTAATGGAAAAGGATTTACATCCTGATAGAGTCGGTCATCATGTCAAGAGGTTGAGTAATGAATGGATGTTGGGTTTGTGTTGGTCCGGTTTCCATCAATATCTCTGCCAAAAGAGTAAAGGGAGGTTCATAACAAACTAAACAACATTAAAGAAAATGACCAGAACTAAAATGGGAAAGTTATTGACTATTCACGAACCGTTGTCTTGTGTAAAACCATTTTCAGATAGTTCAGATAATCTAGTCAGCTTGAAATTTGGAGTGGGGTCGTGCCATGGGTTCTCTTCTGCTACTGGTTGAAGACCATTGCCACTGTGCTTCGATGAAGAATGGGGTCTTTTCTTGTTGGACCTGAAGAGTTAACAATTTTGATCAATGTAACCAGATGCTGCTATATGGTGAGACCTTCGTAATTTTAAAAAGAAGCAAAGATTTTGAAGTTTCCTATGGTACCGAGATCCATGATATTCATTATTTCCTTCTGTTATTGTCTGTATGATTCAAGTGGTTCATCTTTAGACAAATATCCCTCAACATATATCTACTAGTAGTACTAACCGGCTTGAATTGGTTACAGAATTCTGTGATAGTAAACCATGACCAGATCCTGAGCTTGGAATGGATCTAGGCTCATCACCTATAGATTCACAAAAATGTTAGTTATACCACCATAACAGATCGCCGAACAAATCACGGAGATTGGGAAATTCATAGAAAAAGTCGATATACCAGAGCCAGGTGTGGCCATGTGATCAGTCTCTCTCACTCCATTAGCCTCTGTTGGATGCAGTCCCATGTTTGTAAGATTGGTTCTGAGGTCCTCCATGAGAATTTCAGGTGGAATCTTGTTATTGTTGAGATTTGCCCTTTGTTTTTCTATAGAGATTCCTACTGCTGGGGAGCCTACACCGCTTTGGAAATATTCGAAAGGTGGTTCCAAATTACCCATCCTTTCACCTGGAGATGTATAGGATGGTTCAGGAGGATAGGGTGGAGAGGTCTTTCCTGCAAGTCAAATGTAATTACCATCTGTTTGTAGTTTTGGCAACTAAGAGTCTAATATCATGGATGAAAAACCAGACCAGAAGGTGAATCATGCGGAGGTTGGGTATTCCTCATCCATAATTTTAGGAGTGGTGCTGGATAGTGAACTTCCTTATTTCCATTTGTGAACAATCCTTCAAGTAGTGCAATAGGAGGCATTTCCATCATTTTGGCTATCTTCATAGAAGGTAAGACACTCAAAGTCTGCACAGAGCAGAAACTTAAGGTTACTAATAAATGATGCTGCATCTTAGTTTAGTTAAGGTTACCCATGCACTTGCTATTCTTAGGATACTCAAAGACTAGCCATTGATGTCAAAGGTTAAACATGCTTTATTGTAGGATAAGACCCTAGTCAAATTTTAATTGCTAAGGTGCACAGAATGGAAAAATTGAGATGGGGAAGATCAAGACTTGGGAGGTATGGGTGTACCTTTCTCTTTTTCCTTTTTCTTGATGCAATATCTGAAGAACTCTGAAGCCAGGATTGATATATGTCACCAGAAATAATAGTTTGCTCATGATCAATTGCAAGACTTGCGACTTTTCTTGCTCTTCGTCGAGCTGGCTTTGGCCTTTGTTGATCCTGCCGCTGCTACAATATCATGTCAAGACGTAAGATTAGTGCTGACAGTTTTTCTTTACATTATTTTCTAGCTCGGTTGCTTGTGGCGTTTCTACCTCAAAAGCTTCTTCAACTTCATCAGATTGTTGCTTCACTTGGTCCTCTGGATGTCTGTCAGGGATCTCATCAGCTGCAATAATGTTTCGCTCCATTCAACCAATTTTCAGAAATAATTAATTACCTTAAGAAATCTAAAGACTTTTACGAGCTCAACTCAATCCAATAGAGTTCTGTGCTTGAAGGAACTACATATGTAAACTGGAAGTTTAAGGTAGCCACAGAGTATTTTAACTGATCTGATAGTAGGTAAGTACGACTTGCATCCATGTTCCTCTTTGAGAGGAAGGGTTTATTGCCATAATGTCTCTATCAGAAAAGTCTCCCTTAAAGCGCACCAAGTGAAATAGTGAAACATATTAAGTCCATCTACTATTTACATCTCAAAAAACTTCATTTATCTAAAGTAGAAGCTAATAACACATTCTTACGTTGATGGGATTGTTCTCGAGGTGGAGATGGCACAGGAGTACTTGGGATTTGAGCATCCTCTGGCTGGGTATAATTCATTTGTGTTTCTTCATCCCCTTCAATATCAAACCTGCAGAGTAATTCATGCTTAAAAATTAATAGGAGGATAATAGAAGGGAAGCTTTGCAGTTAAATGAAAATGAGGCTAATTAGCCTCCTGTGATTTAATGATGGATAGTTTGGTTCACATGAAGTCTTTATGCTAACTGACCATATAAACTTAGAAATACAGAGCCTACTAACTGTTCATCGTGATACCTCTCAAAATGATTGAACATATCTGTATGATGGGATTCAAAGTGTTCAGCGAGGGTGATATTATCTGGATCAACTGCAAAAAGGGTTTCAGGATTGTTTAGAAATGGGCACAACAAGACAAAACTGGAAAACAAAGTAGCATTGACTAGGATATAGTTATATATTCTACTGTGATGGTGAAATTAGCATAATCTATGCTGATAGTGGGATCTAGGTATACCTTGATGCAAGTCCTTGGCAGGTTCCTCCTGTGCATTGGGTTTATCATAGAGATCAGCATTATCCAGTCTCTGCACATTGAACATCCGCGAGTTTAGCTGCACTCTCATGTAGAAATTACTAATTATGATCTTATTTTCACTAAGATTTCCTACTCTTATCCAAGTGGTATCAGATAAGATTGCCTACTCAACAAGGTCATGAACACTGACAAAACCCAATTAGTAACTTTTGATAGTCTCTCAAAAAGCTTAAACAACTCAAGAGTGGAAATAACATAGAACAAATTACAAAACATATAGTGTAACCAATAGAAAGCGAAGGGAAATCAAACCACTTTATCATTGTTAACTTTCTATTGTTGAACTTGCAAACTTGCTGAACAATTAAATATGACTTATTCAACAATCTAAAGCAAGCTCAATAGTCTTAATTAGATCAGTTCCAACAAATTCCTATTTTTCCTAACAATTTTTGTTTCTGCTTTTGAAGTTATTTCGTGGATTGAGGAGGTGACACTGCTTTCCATAATGTACCATCGTGAAATAGGAGGTTTGTTCGAAATCCATCATTGTGACTGTGTCTGGATTTCGTAATGTCTGTTCAATCTCAGGGAGTTCTTCCTCCCGATTCTCTGGCAGAGTAACAGCTGCATACCTACAGGAATTGGAATGAGGAATGAAAAGTTAAGTATCAACCTTAGGAAAAACAACCACAGGAATCAGAATTTAACTTTTACAACCAATTCATCACTAAACTAGCTATTTTTAAGTACCAAAGACCTTAGGTATAAAAGACTCACATCATAAGTTGGCCTTAAATAACCCATTGATGAAACTGACCCAAACATTGAGTGAAAGAAACCATAATAAATTGAGTTAATAATTCAACCAATTGGTGGCAGTCATACTTTAGTTGTTAATTTACTGAAGCACTATCGAGGTAACTGAAACTATTAGACAGTTGCTAAAATTCGCCCTTACAATCTCTGCTTCTCGGCAAAATACTCTGACATCGAATTGGAGATGAGTTACTCACTTAGCTTGCGATTTACCCTTGGGAAGTAACGTAGGATCGGTAGCTGCTTTGACCTTCCAAGCTTCATTGATTTGCACCTGAAAATACCAAATCATAAATGCAGAATTTAATAAAAACAGAACAAAAAAAGAGATTAAGTTGATTGGGATCGAAGAACAATGTTACTACCATGAGACGAGTCACATCCTCTGCATTAAAGAAAAGATAAAGAAAAATAAATTGAAGCTATAAGGAAGGGGGAAAGTAGGAGTAAAATTCAAAGAAATTGACGTGAAATGATGAAGTCGTCATGGCAATTCATACCGTAGAGGAGTTTCACTTTGCGTTCGTAAACAATGACTACTCCACCTGAGATAGAACTGACGATTAGATATCTAAACCGAAAGCAGCAATTGCGGACAGTCAGTGGTTTTTGAAGCATACCCATGAGAATTCCAGAGAGCCTCAGAGCCATCGGGACCGATGGATTTAAGATTTGTTCACTGTGACAAAAGAAATTGCAGAAGATGATTACTCAAAATCAACAAGGAATAAAGGCAGTTCAACGTAGTAGTGGAAGAAAACGCCTCACCAGATGTTAATAATATTGAGTTTACTAAGCTTTTTCCTATTGAGTTTCGAGTGTAGAGTGGCCGCCATCCTTCACAGCAAAGAGAGAGATATAAACAACATCAATTTAAACATTCTTCGTAGCCAAATTGAAATGTGAAAACTTAACGTATACGAAAAATCCTATGAAGGAACTTCAACGAATACAGAACATTAGATACAGAAAGCAAATGACGAAAAGAAGATCCACTACAGGAATTGCGATATATGAAAGTTTAAAACGCAAAACATGTAGCTTATCTATATGTATTAAACGAATATAGAATAGAAAATCAAAACAAAAGTTGTAGTAAACTGGCTCAATACATTCATAAACAATTTGAATTTAAGCATTTTCCGAACAGAAACGGATTCAATTTCAACAGTGACAACTTAACATATAACTCATAACTTCAGATTACGAGAAATCGCGTGAAGAAGCTACTGAATATCATTAAACAGCGACCAAAGATGGAAACGAAAATCTAGCTCAGGATTTACAACATATGCAAGTAAAAACGCAGAAACTCCAAAAATGTAGCGTGTGCATATGAACATAACGAATTTCGAAAGGAAAAAATCGAAATGACAAGTAGCAATTAACGATTTTCACCATATTTGGCCGAGCGGAGCTTTGCGAGCAAGAAGCTGATGAGAGTAGAACATATTGCCGTCTTGGAGAAGGTGATTTCAGCACTGATTTTGCAGAGTATTTGAAGCTAGAAGGTTTTGTATATATAGTTGGAGAGAGAGATCACATGCAAAGTGAGAAAGGTGAAAGTGTGTGTGTTTTGTGCCTGTGTGTCTGTATAGACTATAGAGTATACCCGCCATAACAGAAGCGATTTCGATTGCATTTTGCAGAGTATATTGTGGGGACCGCACCCTATTGAAGAATGAATGTTTGATGAACTCAAGTCACAGCTCAAGTGATGGAATTTTTGTGCTATCGTTCCTGAATGGCTTCCACGTGTCCCCTAGTGTTCTTGTTCAAGAGGCTTAATTTAATTGTTACAAATAAAGTTTAAGTGATTACACTGAACCATAAAAGAACCCATTTAGCATGACCATGAAAATGTAAGTAAAATTTAAAGCACGAAAAAACCATCCTTCATAAAAATAAAGGAAAATATGCAAATGAATATATCCTCTACCTAGCATCTTTTCAAAATTTAAATAATTTTTTATTTTATTATAATAAATATATTAAATTATCAATTATTGCGACTTATAGCAATATTAAATGTTAGAGCACGACCCTACGAATGATCGTAAATTCGTACCTTAGACCAAAATGTAGACAAATTTTCATATCTAAATTATATGTTAGACATGATTACTCACTTGGATATTGTTAACTTAGTAATGTTCTGCCCCTATGTATAATCAATAATGTTTGGTATATCTAACGCATTTCAAGGGTTAATTTGGTATGGTTATAAAATCATTTGATACTACTCGCGGATGCTAGGTCCCTAATACTACCATCAATGATAGAATAGAATAACCAAAAAACAAATTAAGTAAGAAAGTTAAACGAAGGAGATATGAATTCCGTTTAGGCACATCAGGGCATGGTTTAACATTATGTTCTTCCATTTGGCCACGAGAACTTGAAAGTAAATCATTCAGCGGTGGAGTGTTAAAAGAGAAAAAAGTTTTTTTTCTTGAAAATACACAACAAATTTTAAATATGTAAAGCTTATCTCATTGAATCAATCTCTTTCAATCATGTTGTCTAAAATGTGAGTCACATACCCCTCTGTTGCTGATGTTTTGCGGAACGTTATTTCCCTCAAAGAAAAATCATTTCATTGATAGATTGTAAAGTAACATGAAACAGTGATTTACATGATTACTATAATTAATTTTCTTGAGACATATGAAACAATATAAAAAAAATAATTGTATTCAATCTATTTGAAGCTTGTTCATATAGGAGCAAGATGATCTTCTTTAGTCAATTTATTTTGCATCCACCTCTGAAGCATTTCCAGTGCTGCTTTGGGCTGATCCATTGGTACCATATGGCCTGCATCATGGACCTTGAGGAAAGTTAAAGGCCCATGGTTCTTTTCAACTCCTTTCTCTACACCATCTACTGTAAAAGAAACTAATGGGGCTTTTCCAAAGGCATTTTGCCCTGACCATTTCATTGCATGCACCCATCTTGAATTCCCTGTCCATATAATAAACTAAAAGTTGAATGACCATACGTAAAATTAAAATTATCGCGTAGGTGAGGGATGAAATGAATCTTTACCGAGCCAATTGCAGATAAGGTCGTATTCCCCTGCATATATAAGTAGCTTGATACCATCTTCAAGAAGTGAAGGAATGCCCACTTCAAGATTCTTCATCCAGTCCAATTGCATTGCCTGGTATACTTCAGAACTACATGAAACAAATTCAATATCCCCAACACCAAGGGCTTGTCTAACTTTTTGATCATTCAGGAATGTTTCCATTTTCGAGAAGTCATAGCATAGATCACCCACACATCTCTTCCGCAAATCATAGTACTGCACCTCGGAAATTACAAATTCCATAATATGAGTTCAACTTATATACACTAACAGTATAGAGATTAGTAATTAATCGGAAAATAAGACAGATAACCTGCTACAACAAGTTAAAATTTACTAATGGTATTAAAATGAGATTGCTAGCTCTTACGTTTTTGTCACCAACAATATTCATTATCTTGTTGAAGATGCTTGTACAAACAAGATATGCTGCCATACAAGCAACACCGCTGCGATCTTTTCCTGATATTATTTGCATAAAAAATAGCCAATGTCAACACTAGCTATAGTGACGTATGAAGAAAGAAGAACTTTGAGAATTTTAAAAAATATAAAAAAGAAGGAATTACCACAAAGCTTGATTGCCTGTTGACATTGTGGATATGTCTTCTCTATGGTATTGTAATCAGATTTGTTGATCAATTTCATATCCAGAGCAAAGTCAGTGTAGGCTTTGTACTGGATTTCTGGATCAGTGAGTCCATTACCAATGGCAAATCCCTAAACAAATGTATTTTGCTTAAGTTAGCACGATAATTAAGAAATTCAGACAAAAACTATCTGGCCATGAAGCAAAAGGATGGTATATTGAGACAATTAGTAACTTCCTTCGTCTTCGTTTTTCGAGAGTCAAACTACTTGAACTTTGACTAACATTTTAAAATGCAATTTTCCCTCAAATTGACAAGAGAATACTTGCAACTTGTAGTATTTTCATATAATTTTTGAATGTTTATATTTGATTATATCTAATCTACTTTAGCTATGAAGACTAGTCAAAGTGACCCTCTAAAAGCGAAACATGACAACTAATTTGATACGAAGAAAGTAAAAAATACCTTGAGATTTACGTAGATTCCTTCTTTGTTTTTGTTTCCTTGGTGAACCCGAGAAGCAAATGCAGGAATGTAATGCCCAGCATATGATTCTCCAGTAATATAGAAATCATTTTTTGCATACTGAGGATGTGCCTTGAAGAAGACCTATATACATTATCATGAAAAAAAAAAGAGCATTTAGAATTTTTGAAAATGATTGAATTATTTCAACATTAATATAAGTTAATTATAAATTCAAAGATTTAGCTAAAAAAGGAATAGGAAGGAACCTGTAAGAAGTCATAGAGATCATTGCTTACGCCCCTTTCATCGTGACGAATGTCATCTTCACTGGAACTATAACTAAATCCAGTTCCAGTTGGTTGATCAACGTATATAAGGTTTGAGACCTGTCAATGTGCAATTTAACTAGTGTTACCAAGTACATAACTCTATCAGTATATTTTAACTTGTCGTAATAGGTGTCTTATTTTGCCCACTTAAACCAAGAAAAGCTAGGAGTAGTTATTAATGTCAATAAGGTGAACTACTTTTGAATTTCCAAAATTCTAAAAATCACAACTCATGAAAAGCAAATGTCAAAAAAATTAAAAAAGAAATGCTAGTAGGTGAAAAGGTACTTTGCATGATGGAGAAAGGTTGAAAATCAAATAAAAACAGAGGGAATTCTTTTACACCAAGATCTAATTAACGTTTTTGAAATTTAATTTGGTAAAATCTATAATAATATTATAAATAAAAATAAAAAATAAAAAAATAAAAGAAAAAAAAGAACCTTGTCCCAGCCAAAATCATTCCAGACAAGAGACATGTTGTCTGCAATTTTGAAAGGTCCATTTTCATAAAACACAGCCAATTCACTGCTACATCCTGGCCCTCCTGTTAGCCATATAACAACTGGATCATTCTTCCTGCTCCTCGATTCAAAGAAAAAGTAAAACATCCTGCAAAATATTTAAAAAATAATAATTTAGCAGTAATTAACTATACCCGTGATTCTTTTTTAACATAATAAACATCTAATCCATTACAAACAGACAATTTTAGCATTAATTAACAATACCCAGCATTCTTTTTTCAATCAAAATGAACAACAAGAACAACGTATATAATCCCATAAGTGAAGTCTAAAAAAAATGAAATGCACGTAAATCTTACTGTTACATTTGTGGGTAGAGAAACTACTTACTATAGACTATCCACATTTAATTAATAACACCTATGATTCATTTTAGAGCATTAAATTCAATTCAAACCTTGCATCTTTAGTGTGTGGAAGACGATAATAACCAGCATGATGGCCCAAATTCTGAACAGTGGCTCCAGAATCACCAATATAAGATAAATTCAATTTCTTCTCAAAGAGACCCTGTTCGGTAGCTGCTGCTGAATCCTCTGTTGCCTTATTGATTTCATGTTTAGGGAATAAATTAAGCTGTCTGATTAGCTTTTCCGCCATTGTAATTGGAAATTTCTGAGCAGATGATAAGAAATTATCAGCATCATTAGATTTTGCAGTTGATGAAACAGATACAAAAAACAGAGTGAGAAAAAGAAGAGAGAAATACGAAGGCATTTTTAGAAATTTGTTAAGTGAAGAAATGGATTTGTATGCAGTTGAGATTTATAAGAAGGGAGAGGAGTGTGAAATGGGCATAAATAGGTGAGAGAGAAAAGTGGGAGAAGGGAAACGGGCGGTTTGGACAAAGTGGTCAAGTGCCAATTCTTCGGAGGGAAAAAGTTTTTTTCTAAAATAGCCTAAATCGATATAAATTTTGATTAATATTTTTAAATATATTTTTTATCATAGTAATATGAAAAAAAAATTGTAATTTATATTATTATTTTTAATATTTTTTAATATTAAAAGTTTGTTTTTTAAATATTGAATTAATGTAATCTAGTTTAACTTTAAAATTTAGTTAAATTAATTCTCAAAAAGTGCAACATAACCACTAAAAGATATAAATAAATTTGACTGACTATTTATATAAAAAATTCAATATCTTTTATATTTTTCTCATTTTGATTGAATATGAAATTTAACACATTTGTTTTGACTTATATGTCCTTTTTTACTTGTATTTTAAAGTGTTGAATATCCATTAAAGAAACTACTTAATATCATTAGTTATAAGATATTTGACTAAATTATTCTAGTAATATCTTCATTAATATTTATGTTTTCTTTGAGTAGAAATGATGGAATTAGGAAAAAGTCATTAATGTCGATATGACTGACTTTTTGGCAGATAGTATGGACCTTTATTTTTAATTTAAAAAATGACAACCGAAACATTTAAAAACGAAAAGAGTGTAAAACAAATTTAATAAATATAAATATATGAATGTTAATTACCCAAAAGCCCATTATAATATTTGCTTATAGTTTATACTAAATCATTACAATGGGTCGCACTAAGTGACATAACTAAACCCCGTAATAGTAAGTATATTTGTTTATTGCATTTAAAGATTACATAAATATTTTAAATTATGCATTGTATACTAATTTAAAATATACTATCTACGACTATGCTATAATTCAACAAGATTCTAAAGTATATTATATTATTAATTCATGTATAACTTATCTCTAAATCAAATGATATCTAGTTTTTGTATTCTTACCCTATACATTCAATCTTAATCATACATTTGCTTTAATTATGAAATTAAACTTTTACGTTAACATTATTCATAAAAAGAACACATTCCCTACTACGGTCCTCTCCTTTTTCCTCCTTTTAGATCAGTGTTCCCTTTGCTAAAGAAGAGTATTAATTAGCCTAAAAATTAATCATATGAATTCATTAAAGAGACCTCTTTCGTCAGTTAATCACGGTCCGTAAATTCATAGAATTCTTGCCTTTTGTGCAAAATAATCAGTACTTCCGTCGTTTATTTTTATTTGTTCATATTAAATTATTTTTAATTTAAAATAATAAATAAAATGTGTATTTTATTATATATCTATATTAATTGATGTGTTGCCTTCTTAAACTTATATAATAGTTTGAGAAAGAGTAGTTAGTGTTAAGAATAACACAGAATGAACGGGAAAAAAAATGTTGCCCTTAAGTGTTTTTGTAATACCGCAGTATGGTCTTGAAAATTCCACATCGGGTCAATGAAACTGGAATAAACTTCTTAGAATAACACTCAGCGTAATAACATTGAAGGAAAACTGTACACTGTTTTAAATATAAAGTATACAGAAAATTTAAACGTCGTAAAATGAAAATTTATTTTTAATATAGTGAACGGGAGTACAATTTGCCTATACAAAATTTTCAACTCTTTCAAGCTGATGGATATTTGTCTTTTTTTTGTATCAAAATATCATGTTAACTAATCATTTCGTTAATGAATTCATCGAATGGCGCCAAAGTTTGCGTGACAATGACAATTGACAAACTATGGGGTGGTCATTTCACCTGTGAAGAGATATTTAAATAACTTTATGAACACTTTAGTAGTCAAAAATTAGATATTCCAAAATATTGTTTATTTTAAAAAATTAAGGTATAATTTAGTTGTTCATTTTTATCATTATGATAAGTCGTAAATATGGAAACACGTGGAAAAATGAAAAATAATAAATAATAATAATTCAGTCAAATTATCTCTAGACAATGTTTTTCTTAAGGTGTATATCAGACAAAACATGAAAAGTAAAATGAACCAGATGAAGTACTTTATATAATCATTTAATGACAAAAAAAATATTGAAAGAAAATAGTAAATCTCATTTGATCCTGAGAAAAGTTTTTTTTTTTTTAATATAAAGATCAAATAAATCGAAATTAAAGTAATTATGTGAATGTGATACTGTTGTAGAAAACAAGTCCGAAAGTGATGGAATTTAATGTATTTCCCATGTCTTTGTGCTGAAGGTATCATTTAGCACTGAAGTTTGTGTGTTTAGCTGTAAGAAATAGGGATCCAGGCTTTGAAACATGTTACTTGAAAGGGAAATATTGGTGGCCCAATAGGAAACGTAAATGCAAGTGCAGTTTATTCTGTCCCCATAAAGCCTAAAACAATTAATTTTTGTGGAATTAATGATCATAAAACAAATTGATGACGGGAGTAAATATGAACTAGAGTTTGATCTTTAACAAGGAATTTGTATATGATTAACTCCTGATCAATGCGTGGAATGAAATTGTGAAAATGGTTTTATGACTTTATCTATCGTTTAAAAATGTGAAACACCTATTAAGAAAACTAACACAATATTGATTATAATAAGGACATCTTCTGTTTATTTTTACTTGTCAAGGAATCTGTACACTTTTCAAGAAATAATAAATAAAGTGTATATTTTATTATAATATCCATATTAATTATTGTATATTTTCTATAAATTTGAAAAAGAATTTGAAAGTTAATGTTAAAACATCACAAATACTTCCTAGATTCTTCATAATGTGGCGACTTACAGTAGTTAATGTTGTGAGTTGTGACTTACTATCATCATAATTGGACCACTCTAACCAAAGCACTTGGAAAAAAAATGTATAATTTGATATACATTTTAACATGTATATTCTAAAAAAAGTGCAATCTATCAACTGATGTTAAGCAGATTTTAACTTATTCTCCTTCGTATGTAAATTTTCATAATTGGACTTTTAATACTATAACCAAAGCAAGTAGAAAACCATATGTATCTTTAAAATATAGCTTCAGTTGTTTTGAACTTTTGATATAGTACTAAAGCATTTTATATTAGGGAAACTATACTTGAGAATTACAAGTTGGTATGCCGTCATTGATATAATTAGTAGTAGTAAGAGTTAAGATTGGTGCATGATTATTTTACGTTACTGAGATCTCTTGTTCACCGTGTTCTTCGTGTTAAACTAATTAAATATCCAAACAAACAATAGCTGGCATGTTTTTTGTTTTTAAAAAAAAAATCAAAATATGGCAAAGCCTTTTATTAAATAGCAAAGTAACTACAAGAGAAACAAAGCAAAACAATATTAGTACTGAAGGTGAGATAAGGAAGATGCATTTTATTTGGGAAATACAAATGTGATCTAACCAGAAGTAAAGAATTTTTTCAACTAATGAAACAAAATGCAACTTCTAATTGGTTCAAATCTAAGAATGGAGATATCATAGTAGGAAGCGTTTCCCCTTATAAGATGGGTGTTACACGATGCACATGGGATATTTTTCCTGATGAAGGATCACCATGGGGTTGGTTAGTCATGAACTCGAAAAACAATGACTACTGCAACGTATTTTCAAACCATGGGATAATCATCATACAACTTAAATTAGGCTGGAACGTATCAACAAAATATTCCACTAAATCCCGAGTTAGAAGAATACACAAGTGATGGAGAAGAAAAGAAATTGAACATTTCAAGATCGTTAAGATGGCCAATTCTGCTAGACAGCAATAGTAAGACTGCAAGTCATTAATATAGTGTACATTGAAAAGCATCACATTTCCGATTCACACATAGCGTGAGAGTAAAATCTTGGATTTGGACAATCAAGAGCTTGATATGACATCACGGAGAAGTTGATACTAAGATACATAAAGTACTCTACTATTTCCTTAACCAGAAAGAAGATGCAGCCACAGCAGAACAGACAAGGAGTCTGCCACTTCACATACTGCATTTTTATAGTTGAACCCTCAGGAACTGAAAGTCAGTTGAAGTATCACTTATGATCTTACTTTAGCAAGACGAGCCCTCAGTTCTTCTAGATCTTCCTCGTCATCAGCATCCTGAAAGAATTACATATCACCGTATTTCATCATTGATGTGATCAATTACACTTCTGTGCAACAGATTATAGATGTGACGTACCTCTGCATCTCCTACTGCCTGGGCAGGTTGCTTTAGCTTCTCCTTTCGGACTGCTTCAGGAAGTTGCGCAGCAGTCTCACCAGCAAGTTCAGTTAAGACCCTGTCAACTTCTTCTTCAATCTCATCTTCTATGTCTTCTGAATCCAATGCACTGTCCACTGCATCATTCACAATTTCTTCAATGACACCAGCCTGCAGCAAAGTAGAGAGAGTGAATTACATTTCAAGAAGAAAGACACACTAAAAGAAAATGTGGAATAAATATTCATGTTTCTTTCCCTCCCATTTTCTCTTGTGGTAGAGGCAGTCTGGTCAATTCAAAAGTTCAAATGCAGAATTTGTCCTCGACTTCTCATATGAAGGAAGGCAGAAGATGCAAGAGTACAGAAGAACAAAATATGACCATGGCACGTCATAGAGCTTAACAACATATATAAAAATCAGAAGCATACAAATCCAAAGGTAATTCACCAACCAAGAGAACTCAGAAGCCTCTTCAGAGCTTAAAAATCTAATGCCAAATAGATACCTTGGTCATCTCTTTATTGAATTCCTGCATTGTAATAGCCACTTCTGGAGCCTTCATAAGATTATTAACGAGCTTCATAACCTCAGAACTCTTGGACAAATGCCCCACTGTGCGAGCAATAGCTGCAAACATGAATTATAAGTTTATGAGATACTTGAAGGCATTCAACATACAAATGAATGTGGCTTAAAAGTTAGCAATGTCTGCTTTGACCATTTATCCAGCTTAAGCAATCAAAATATGGTTGTGTAGCAGCATTTTCAGACAAATTTACAGCGCTGCTAAATTATCTCAAGGAAGGTATTACTGCAACATGTAATGGAGAAGAAGAATTTCAATCAGAATTGTCTTAAAGATAAGATCCAGCCTTTAAAATGTGTACATACACTCAGGTTTGCAAGACATATTAGCAAAATGTGAGCATCCAAAATCAGAACTAAGCAAGAGGAAACAATCTTGGAAAGTGTTCGACAAAGCTAGGTGTAAGATATGACAGAATTCTTCTTTCATACCGGGACATAAGGTGATAATGAAAATACAATTGACTTCTAGCATTAAAATTCCAAATGTCTGCTATGAACCTCTACTTGCCAAATGTCCTACCGACACTAATAAATCTATCAGAAACCACCTTTCATAGAAAAGTTTCTTGTTAAGCAAAATAAGGCCTAACTCATTATCTTCACCTGCATTAAAAATTTTATACAACAAAATATCTTAATATATAAAGCACGCGACATGCTTCCAATAATTATAACAAACTTACCAAAAGTCCATTCTAGTAACTAAAAGGCAAAAGATTTTCCTTTCCTTTAGAACAAATCAAATGAATTGAATTAGTCCTTATCTGGAATTTCAGAGAAAAGTATGAAGGTGGCCACTAACTTTATTAGTTATTACGTTAAGAACTAATCAGATACTAGTGGTTTGAAAGTTTAAAGCTACAATGTTTGGAGCTACAGATTAGACAATTATTTCTGTCTCCTGTTTAGATGCCCCAGAGTTGCTGAGTAGATTTACTCATCAGTGGTATGCACAAAGGATTACATATTAGTGATGCAGCTAGACTATACTGATGCTGAAACACTATTAAATCTCCTCCAACATATGGGAAGAAAGTAATGCATGAGTTCATGTTTTTCTGACATTTTCTGGATCATTAAGACTTCCTAACCCTTTTACGAGATCAACAACTAGGACTAAACAGAGGTTGCGTAGGAAAGGATGATTGTGAGACATGGACTCATAGGAGTATTCCCTCCTCCCCTGTTATTTACATCCCAAACTCTGTCATCATTGACATAACCAATTATCATGGCAGTCAAAGGGTAACTGAGGACCAAACATGATAAAAGCGAACATATTATGATTGGATAGAGAGATAAGTTAGAAAATCCCTTTCCAATATTTTTGAACAGTGCAGATAAAACATGGTGGGCGATGGAACCAGGAAGAAGTACCAAGAACTAGAAACTCAAAGTGGGGTCAATGGATCAATCATTGCTGTGTTCACAGCCATTGATGGTCATTCCTTTTATTGGAAACTTGAGATAATATGAAATGGTGGAAGGATGCTTAGTTTCTCCTTTCAGTGGTGATGTGCACGAGGCAATCTATAAAAGATGATGACGATAGGAGGGAAGAAAGCAATGCAGACAAACATAAAAAATACTCCTTTATATCAACTCAAATGAGTCATAATTTTGTTTACCAAAATATTTCCAATCGTCTATCCCCCGAAAAGAATATTTCACCTCTTATCATATAACACCAGAAGTATAAGAAATTTTGGGAGTCCTAATTCTAACTTCCCCACATCTGCAACTCAAAAAGTAACCTATTACCTCACAATTAATCTTCAAGTCAATAGGCTATTTATCTTGAAACTCCAACTCAATAAATTATACACAGTATCTTTTTCCTAAGGAGGGTGCAAAAGTACAACAGGACATTTAGTTTGAATCGAGGGCGTATATGCGGTGACATAATTGAAAATATCCTTAAACAATACTTGCACCCAAGAAACAGAGAAGCCCGTAAGGCGTGAATTTGTCTACACCCTAAAATGTTGAAGAGTCAGATAAGAGAGAATACATCACTTTATCCACATTAAGAATAATTAGTACTTCATTTTCAGAAGATACATACAGTGCTTCCAACAATTTGATCATCAAAGACCTTAGAGGAGTGATTACACACTTCATCAATAAATAACGACAAAATACCAGATGGAGTAAGAGTATCTTACCAACACTTTCTCCAAGGTGCATGGATATCGAATTCAACTGTGCCTTGTTCTCGTACAATCGGTTCACAGTTCTTTTAGATCTCACGAGCTCTTTGGCTAGCGACTATGACAAAACACAACACTAAAATGTGAATAAGCAATAGAACATAAAATCATGAAATCAGAAGGCATGATAACTGTTGATGATTATCCTGGAATGCTGGAAAGCCCTAATATATTAAACATAGACAAAACAACTCTTTAATCCCAGAAATCAGAAAATAGAGTTTTCTCTATGACAAACAACCAAATAAATCCCCAGATAGTGTGCTTGGATCTTGGATAAAGACCACGAAGAGAAAACCAAATATCAATAAATAAAGATGAAGCATTTTTCAAACACCTGGAACTCCTAGACAAGACACAGCACTTTTAGTCCTCGTGTAGGATGCAATGTTCCAAAATGCTCTACTTATAATGTAATTCTGTACAATATCAACGTTCACAAATTCTAAGATTGCAAGGTTGTTTAACCATTAATTTAAAATTTTCTAACCTCAACAAATCAAACTTTCATCTACTGTTTTATACTTCCTTCAGTTGTCAGTTGTCAGTTGTCACTAACTTAATATCAATTCAAAACAACATCTTAAGTTTTATGCCAATCAAGCTATATCCAATAACATGGGATGAAGGAAGGGGAATTCGGCCCATGCTTCTCTTTCTCATTTCACCAACTCTATTCCTAGGTCCGAAATAACAAAAGTTTAAAAGATTTAGCTTAACAACAACAAAGCCCATGCTTCTCTTTTTCATTTCACCAACTCTATTCGGAAGCTGGGGTCGGCTATATGAATTATCACTAAGCATGTCACTCCACTAAGATCATCTAATCCTAACAAAATTCCATGAGTTCTTCAGCAAATGCTAGACAGCTAGAGGATAACATTCATAATAAATATATGAATAAACAACTTTAATAAAAAACAAAGCATTATATGAATACCACAAAAACATTATGATATACAGTCTAGCAATTTCCAACATATTCCAAATAGTAAATTAACTTTCTGATATTATTTGGACATTCCCCAAGAGGCAGCAGAGTGACATAGATATAGCTAACAAACTACAGCGGAAAGACCCTTGAATATTGTTAACCAGAATGAAAACCTAGGAGGAGGGGAAAACAATAGCAATTCAAGATGCAATGCTTTTGCAAAACACCGAACTTTTAAATACACCATATACAAGTGTGCTTCATGGGAATTCGATCATAATGTAGGGTAAAAGCATCAAAAACTAAAACTCAAACTTCCATCTCACATCAACTGCCTTGTTAGAACAACAAAATTCTCTAAGACCATACTTAACAATACTTGTCAATTGATATTCCTTAACCATCAATATCAAATGATTACGAAACAAATAAAAGCAATCATCAGCATTCAGCATTAAGCAAATATATTTCAAAGTGAAAAGCTAAATCATAGCAGTTCTAAATTACCTTAGCAGAGCCCATGTCATTTCTCTTAGCAGCTTCTTTAATTGATTTCTGTACAACCTTCTCCTCTCTCTGTATATCTGATGAAACCCCCAAATTACATGAAACCAAACAAAATAAGTCAAGACCCACCAACAATAATCATCAAACATTCAAATCAAAGAAGAAACCCTTTTCTTCCTTAACTTGAAAATCAAATAGAAAGCGTAATTAGGGGACATAATTAGTTTTACCTCGAATTTGGCGTTCGATATTTCGGCACTCTTGTCGGAGGCGACGTTGCCAATCTCTCAAAAGCTGTTGAGGGTTCGGTTTCGGCTTCAATATATTCTTCACTTTCTCCATTTTTTCCTTTAATCAAAGCACTCAATTGAAGATCGAAGAACAATAAATTCAATTGCGTTATTCTCTCTAATTAACAGAAAATTTTGATGCTGATGATGGTCCACTTCGAATCTAAGAAAACCTAACGATTTATTTATTCAACACGCTAAATTTTAAGGAAAAAAAACAAAAACTTTCACCTAATTGACTTGGATGAGGAGTGAAAAAAAGAAAAATGATCAGAAAGGTGCGTAGGAGAGAAGCAGCAAGAGGGAGATATGAAGTTTCCGGTCGTTGTACTAGTTGAAGTCTGACATGGCGGATTGCGAAGTTTCCATTTGTTCTTTGGTTCATCATTTTTATCAAAATAGATATTTATTTATTTTAACAAAATTAAGAGAGATTTTTTTTTATATACTATACTTAATACTAAGTATTAAATAATTATAATAGTTAAATTTTGTATTTAATTAAAAGTGTCAAATCAATAGAAATCAGATCATGTAAAATGTAGAGGGTATGTTTTACCTATAATTTTTTTAGCTATAATTCATTTTAGGAGAAAGTCTCATATTTGTTTCTATATTATTGAAGAAGGTTAAAAAATTATTAGGCTATATATGTTGTTAAACTCAAATATACCTTTTTTCTATTAATTTCGTTTGTTTAAATCGAATAATATGTTAACTCATTGTATCAATCCTTATTATGATTAGATTTTGATCAATATTAATCAATTATCAAAAGGGGCCCGAACACAATATTAAATTTGGGATTCTAATGATAAATAGTGTTTTGTGGAGCAATTGAAGGTTATGTGAATATTATTGAAGTGTGTATCACTTCATCTCTATACTTCTATGTCTTCTCATTCCTTTTCTATCTAACCTCTCATTTCCTTCTACCCTTTCTATCAATCGTGTGTTTAAAAATAGTATGATCTTTCTGTTTCAGTTGGTTAATACAATCAATTTTTTTCTATTGAGTATATTTGGAGTAATGTTCGTTACTATTCTTTTGTCTATCATCAACGAAGTCATCAACATCTTCACTATATATATCATTATCATTAATACTGAGAGAAGACTTTTTTAAAAAATCTTCATGTCTTATTTGGTGATAGATCTTACTGCTTATGTTGGTAATGATATATACATAAGGTAAAGATATTGGTGACTTGGGTAATAATGAAAGAAGGAAGGACTAGCGTGGTATGCATGTGACAAGAAATATATCTTAGAAAAATACTATTGATAAATAAGTCAACTTTAAGTTAAGACTGTAATAAGATACTTTCAATAAAAATATTTTTTTGCTAGAATCGGTATCAATATACAATTTTCGGAAAATTCATAAAATTAATATAATATCTAGTTTGTTAATATTAGTAACAATTGTTTCGAGTTGCTCACTTGCAATGTATATGATTATATGAAAAGTTATATTCCCTCCGTCTCATTTTATATGAGGTACTTTGACTTGACACAAATTTTAAGAAAAATAAAAAGACTCTAGAATGTTTCGAAAATATCCTTATTAATAATTAGTGTAAAAGAAAGAAAGAATATGACAAAGTGGTGAAAAGAAAGTAAAGGTTATGACAAAGTATTGAAAAAAGTGTTTAAAGTACTGTTGACTGTCAGAAAAAGAAAAAAGTATTTGTACTTTACTACATTTCAATAACTTTTTCTTTAAATTAAAAGAGTGTAACTATTGAAATAATGAAATTCAAGGTAAAATAGGATTATGTCATTAAATATTTACCAAATAAGAAAAAACTTCAACATATTATGAATTTTGAACTCATGATGGATAAAAATAATGAATAAAATTGAAAGAATCTAAAAGGTGAATGTCTTAATTTTCTAGGGGAGATTTGATAGTCTTGCAAATCTCATCCTATGCTACTTGAGAATTAAGTGCAAGGCTTCAATTTCAACAAATGTCCTTCCAATTTTATATTTTCATCTCTCTGTTAAGTTTTAGGCCACTCCTCCACCTATGCATTCCAAGGTCAGAACTCAGAAGCAAAGACCAAGTTGTTGTTTTTTAAACTGCTAAGTAAGGGATGAAGATGTTTTTCCACGGAAAATATAGAGATAGTTTATCTTGAGCCAAGGTCTATTCAAAATCACTCTACCTCACAAAGTAGGCGTAAGATTTGCGTACAAGATTATACTTGTATGTTGTTGTAGTAGCTTTTAAGAGTTGCCGTTATCCTTTTGTATTTTCTATTTACAAGTTTTTTTTTTCTTTTAAATAAAAAATACTACTCCCTCTGTCCCAATTTATGTGACACATTTCGCTTTTCGAGAGTCAAACAGTTTGAGTTTGACCGAGAATTTGCTCATGAAATCTTCAATTTTTTAAAAATGAAATTTATATATTTATAAACTACATAAAAAGTACTATAAGTCACAATAATTGATAATTCAAAATATTTAAAAGATATATGAAAAATTTACGGTCAAAGATAGACTTGTTTGAATCTCGAAATATGTCATATAAATTGGGACAGAGGGAGTAACTCTTTTGCTTGAAATTTGCAAATAAAAATAAAAATCCGACCTGCCGGATTCGAACCAGCGACCTAAAGATCATCTATCAGGCTTTTCACCTACTACAGTCTTCCGCTCTACCAACTGAGCTAAGGTCGGTTGTTGGTTTTTCAACCAGACATATTTTTATTATACACCAACCATTTTCTGTTTATTGCTAAAGCTAGCTAGTCGTGTCAACTGTTAACTATGTAAATTCTACTTTTTCCGTCTTTGTTTACTTTTTCCTTTGCATCTATTTTAAGAAATTATAAATTTTTTAAAAATGGTTTTACTAATTTGCTCCTGAGAATTTTTGTTGGAACTTCACAAATTTTATCGTACACTTTAAAAAAACTAATTGTAAGGTAAAATGATAAAAAAAATTAATTTATTCTCTCTTGATTTTGTAAATTGACAAGTAATTTAAAATAACTATTTTTTAGTAATGTTAGAGTGTAACAACTAATATAATACAAATGAAATAGTACTTTACATAGTAGAAAACAGTTTTAGAAAATAACATTCCTTAGGTTCTCATTCGAAATAATCTATTTATATGAAACACCTTCTATTGTTTTTATTTTTGCCCTTTAAGATATAAGGGTTTTCTTTAGAGCAAATTGCTCTTAACATTACTGAAATATGATTTAGTCGTAAATTGATATTGACAAAGAGTTGAGCTTGCTAGTTTCAGAAAGAGTCCGATCTCGACTTGTACATCAATTCAGTCGAGTCGTTTTATTTTTATTTTAATATATCAATTTAATTAATTAAAGTTTTTATCCCGAAGCTAGATGGACTATGTTGATGAGACTCAGAAGTATTTATTTGTCATTCTGTGATTGCCTTTTGCAATCGGACGCTTATGTCGCATGTCTTCATATCACTAGTCTACTTGGACAAAGATCGATTTCCCCCCACAATATTTACTCTATTTCAAAATCACTATTTAGTTATAAAAATAAAAATAAAATTCAAGTTCAAGTTGAATTCAAAATTTGAAAAAGTATTCCAATTAAAGTACTCTCATTTGCAAAAAAATATATATATAATCAAATATAACTCTATCTTCAAATCTAAGAACATGTTTGGTATGAGGGATAAGAGATAACTAATTTCGAAATTAAATTTAATAAATTTATCCCATGTTTGATTGCAATAAAATCGCGAAATAATTTATTCCAAAAATTAATCATCTCGAGACTATAATATTATTTTTATCCTAGATTGAAAGTGAAATAACAATTAATACCTACTTTAAACTCATATTTGAAAGGCATTAAATTTCCACCTATAAATAAACCAACGCGTAAAAAGAGATGATTTTTCTCGATGGATTGCGATTTGGAAGAAAAAGAAATATATCCAATCCGGAGTCCACTATTGGTAAATACAAAATACTACTACTAATCTATTGTTTTCAAAAATTTATAAATTAATTTGTATACTTATTTTTCGCAAACTCTTAAATTCTAAACTTGAAACAAAAATCAAAACGCCATTGTTATCACATTATATATATAGTAGTGTAGCTATTTAGATACAAATTAACAATGCATTTTGTAGCTTCTCCTACTTTTAACACTGAATGTGAGAAAAATGGAAATAAAGCACGCACATTATGTATTAAAAGTGTCACAAATATTAACAAAATCAAAATTAATTAGACTAACATCAAATTATGAAGTAATTTGTTCAAGAAAGAAGAAAATGCAGATTGTAGAGAGAGAAATAAAAGTTCATTTCCATTAAAAAACCTCAAAGCCTTAGCTATACAACATGAATACCTTCTACATGCATAGGGAATTGTATTTCACTAAGGACTAACTACATTTAGGACATTAATTAGTTAACAAACTATATCAACGATATTATATATAGTTAATCCAGTAGAATCTGGAAAAGACCAAATTACCCTCATCTGACTTAGCCTTCATCTCTTGTTACAAGTTTGAAAATGCTACTACTTCTTCTTATAAAAAGTACAAATAGCCTTCATTTGTTGCAAGTTTTGATGCCACTGCTTCTTCTACAAATTATGGGGCGTACGTAAGGACGGTAAATCTGTGGAAAGGTGATGGAGGGCAAGCACGGGCTGTAAAGGGGAGCGCTTGTCTAATCGGAGCGACAACAACGTCTGTGGTAGTACTGGCCCAATTTGATCTTATGTAGCGCGTTTTAAGAATTCGTAGTAGTTCAAGGTCACTGAATCCAACTTCAATCGCAAAAAATATAACAAAATGGTTTCAAAGGGTAAATACTACTCTATTGTTTTCAAAAATTTATAAATTAATTTGTAAGCTTATTTTTGCAAACTCTAAACAAACGCCTGATTATATAGTAGTGTAGCTATTTAGATATAAACAATGCGTAGTTTACCCTTCTTTTAACACATCTTGAGGAAAACAGAAATAAAGCACATTACGTATTTAAAGTGTCAAAAATATTTACATAATCAAACTTAATTAGACAAACATCAAATTATGAAGTACTTTGTTTGAGAAATAAGAAAGGAAGAAGAAAATACAGATGGTAGAGAGAGAAATAAGAGCGTATTTTCTTTGTGAAAAAGTTCTAAAAAAAAACTCTTTAAGCATAACTTTGTGGATTCTGAAATTAAACTTATGCCTAAATTACATTGATAATTAAGACATAACTTGTAGATTATAAATGGTTGAAAAAATAATTGAGATATCTTAAAAAGAAATAATTTTATTAAGGTTTGCATTCATTCCTTGCCGTGGCGTGTAGCCACATGGAATTGGACACCCTTCGTTGGAAAAAAAGTACCGTATATACAAATAAAATGATACACAAAATGATTAAATAAAATATTTTGGACACTCTCAACACAACAAGCTAAGCTATTGCAGCCCAATGGTTTCACCTTATTGAAATGAGGTAGTGATTGTGTGTTCAAATCTCATTAGTTCTACTTTTTAAAAAGAACTTTTATTGTGCTATTTCTTGTTCTACTTTTTGAAAAGAACTTTTATTTATTGTGCTATTTATGAACACCCTTCGTGAAATTCCTGACTGGACACCGCTACGCCACTGATTCCTTGTTCTCTTGATAAATGAATTTTAGTAAACCAATTAGTATTTTTATTCAAACTCTTAATTCTACTTTTGGGATTAATTCAAATTAATTTTTTTATGATTTCTTATCCTTCTTTGAAAACTATTAGATTTTTCTACTTTGATTTATCACTTGACTTGAAGAAATAAAAACTTCCTCCGGTTGTGGAAACTTGAAAGATATATCAGACTAACATCAAATTCACATACCAAACAACAACAAAAATCTCAATGTCATTCAGTTTGAGGAGGGTGATGCCGTACACAGTCTTAACTGGCAATACTTTGTTGTGGGGACTTAGAGACGGAGTATACAACGGGTCAAGCGTTGGATTGGAGGACCGCGCAATAGTTGGTAAGTGAGCAAGGGTGGCAGAGGGTGAAGTACATGTTAAGGTAATCACTCTAGTCATGTCTGCTGTAGCAGAGGAACAACAACAACAACATCATCGATGTCTACGGAAGACAACGATGACGACGGTAGTGTCTGTGGAATAACTGGATGTTGCTCATGTCTAGTGACTCTAAAACATCTGTCATATCTGAAGATCACTGAATCCAACTTTTCGCGCAAAAAGCATAACAAAATGCAAGCAGCAAATACGCCCCAAGTACGTATATCAACATTGAAAAGATTCACTGCACCGCCTAAGCACGCATTGACAAGTAAGAAATTGAAGATTCCAACATCAGTCCAAGGTTGAACCATTGCCAGATTCCCAAGCCAAGTCACCGCGAAGCACAAAAAGACAACTAATTGATGAGTTGAAGCAAATTTAAAATAGTACTGAAAAAGTATAGTCCCCACCATTCCAAGTGCAAATTTCATAATTTTCCAAATCCCATAAATCCACATGAAAGGAGGCCATGTACCCAACCTGTTAAATCGTTCTTTAACCCATAAATAAGTAGTCACACCCATGCTTGTGTACAATACACCTGCATGGACAATGAAGAAACCCCCCAGGAGATGATCTAAAAACAATAGTATATAAAGAGTAAATATAATAAGCATACACCAAATAAAGGTATGCATGCTTGCAATATATTAAAAACAAAGGTGTAAACTCATTTATATCAAATCTGTTGAAGTTACCATTCATTGTAATGATCTTGTTGAACAGAGAAAATACGAGATTTATGATCCGAGGACAGACTTGTTCCAGTCTCGTAAGAGACTGGGACATTCCATCCCTCATAAGTCATAGCATCTACCGGAACGTGTTGCATATAAGGTGGCCCGTTTTCTAACGATGGACGGATAAGAAAAGCATATGCTGATGAAATCAAAATAAACATAAACATCCAATATGCGAGTGCAAATATGACCACATTTGATGGATCTGAATTTGAGTTTGATGAGATTAAAACAACAAATCCAACTGCATAACAGATGTAGCTGATGCAGTAAGAAACTGTGAAAAATACAATTGAGGGGAATTCCATATATATATATGGCTGATCACACAAACTTAATTGGCAATTGGAATTGTTTTAAGGTATATAATATTGGAAATATAATTTTTTCCAACATATATATAATTGTGAAGTTTTTTAAAAATTCAACCAACATATTTTGAAAGTCGAACACATAGAGAGTTTCCAAGTAGAATAATAGTGATGAGTTGAAAGTTCTAAGATACTCATGGGAAACTTCTTTTCATTTGGGTAATTTATTTGTAATACTACTTATGTATTCGCCTTTTTGATAATAAATCAGAATTTTCACGGAAAATGGGTGAATATATTATTTAGTCCATATGATTTGATCAAGCAATGTGACTTTACTAGATACTAAAATTTAGAGTGAGAGTGCAAAACATGAATAACTCTTGCGCTGGTCATACAGATTAATCTTCTGGGCAAATTAGATCACCAATTAATTGCCAGGAAAATAAAATCCCTTTGCCGTGTCTTATGGAGGAAATGACATAAATAAATAAATGTATAACTACATAATTTCACAAAACTAAATTCACACAGACTTTTTTGCAGAGTTAGTTAGTTGCATATTGGAGCCTTGTTATTTATGATAATCAAGGCTGCAACAGTGACGTTTTTATAAATAAATCATTTTAGAAGTCGACTTATTTAAAACACAAAAGGAAAGTAGCAACCCTAATTTGATCTTATTTTAATTTTACACCATACCATTGTGGCGTTAAACCTAGTTAATTAATATTCAACTGGTTACGTAGGTAATTAACAATTTAATAAAATCAAATTTTATATATATAAAAGAAGTTAAAAGGTATTTGCTTGATTACTTTGAACTTGCGACCCATAAAGATGGAAAGATCGTTCCCTTATCATGTTTTTTTTTTTCATGATTGTCTTTCATTTAATAAAAAATTATGGGGCAAATTAAAGTATTTCTAACTATGACTTAATTTCACTTAGAGAATTTTTGTCTTGTTCACAATAAATTTTGTAATACTAATTCGCGAGGTTGTCCGACATAAGTTTAAAAAAACTTCTGCTTTGTCCGGAAGAATTTATGTAGGAATAAGTTACACCTATTAAGGCATAACTTTATGAATTTTGAAATTGAACCTGGCTCAAATAAGCATAAGATCTATAGGCACTATGTTATATGTTGTGGGTTATATAATTAATAATTCATGAAAATTGTTCAGACAGCCCAACTTTGCTCTAGGGATTGAACTCCTCACTCAATTATGAACAATAAACATTTTCCCCTTTTTCGTAATTGACTTTTTTAAATGCTTATTTCACCCTTTATATCATCAACCTTTGTTTTCTACTTTTACTTTTTTTTAAATCATAAATTTTAATTTTGTAATCTATGTAACAAATTTTATCAAACTAATTTTTTTTGTAAACTTTTGCTCTAATTTTGGAAACTAAAATTCTTGTGATTTTCTACTTTGATATATTACTTGACTTGAAGATATAAAAATTTCAATGTGTAAAAACTTGAAAGATAGTTAGTGTGACAAATATTAACAAAATCAAAATTGAACTAACATCAAATTTACATACCAAATAACAACAAAAAACTCGAATGCTAATATACAGATGTAGTTTACATGAACAACACTCATAGTTCAGTAAAGGTGATATGTAGACAACTTTAACTTTGTTGAGCTGACTTGAGGAGTCAGAGATGGAGTGCAACGACCAATCAGGTGGGTGGTTAATTGGTGGAGGACCGCTCAAGAGTTGGTTGGCGAGTAAGGATTGCAGAAGATAAATTGGTGGAGGACCGCACAAGAGTTGGTTGGCGAGTAAGGATGGTAGAGGGTGAATTGGTGGAGGACCGCTCAAGAGTTGATTGGCGAGTAAGGGTGATAGAGGGTGAATTGGTGAAGGACCGCTCAAGTGTTGGTTGGCGAGTAAGGGTGATAGAGGGTGAATTGGTGGAGGACCGCTCAAGAGTTGGTTGGCGAGTAAGGGTGGTAGAGGGTGAATTGATGAAGGACCGCTCAAGAGTTGGTTGGTGAGTAAGGATGATATAGGGTGAATTGGTGGAGGACAGCTCAAGAGTTGTTTGGCAAATAAGGGTGCCAGAGGGTGAATTGGTGGAGGTTCCCTCAA
The DNA here is from genome assembly GCA_029582725.1 of Solanum chiquidenum. NCBI lineage: Eukaryota > Viridiplantae > Streptophyta > Magnoliopsida > Solanales > Solanaceae > Solanum > Solanum chiquidenum. Next base: position 42,502 of record JAJOOS010023856.1, read on the forward strand.
GATCTGTTGGTTGGTGAGTAAGGGTGGTAGAGGGTGAATTAGTGGAGGACCGCTCAAGAGTTATTTGGCGAGTAAGGGTGCCAGAGGGTGAATTGGTGGAGGTTCCCTCAAGAGTTGGTTGGCGAGTAAGGATGGTATAGGGTGAATTGATGGAGGACCGCTCAAGAGTTAGTTGGCGAGTAAGGATGATATAGGGTGAATTGATGGAGGAATGCTCAAGAGTTGGTTGGCGAGTAAGGATGGTATAGGGTGAATTGGTAGAGGACAGCTCAAGAGTTGGTTGGCGAGTAAGGGTG